>JBBPBX010025957.1:24552-38469 GCA_038048925.1 Garcialebias charrua
TATATATATATATATATATATATATATATATATATGAAGTAGTTTAATGTATATTGTTTTAGAGTTAGAAAAATTAGAGTTATTCATTTTGTTCTGTTACTTGAAGATTGTTATTGTTTGAACTAATTGTCTGAAAAAAGGGCAGATATAATAAGATTTTTTTCTTCTTTCTGCTACCTTTCATTTTTTTTACATTTTGTATTCTTATTGCTTATGGAATTGTTTTGTTTGTATTTTTAAAATGAACAAATTTATAACTAAATAAATAAATAAATAAAATAAATAAATATGATCACATCACAGCTCTTATAATAAATTACAATGTTAAATATATTTTTAAAACATTCCTTCTAGTAAAAACAACTTTCATATTGGGATGGAACTTAGCAATTTTCATAATCACAGCGTTTTATAAATAAAAATAAAACATGAGATACACAAGAAAATGGTTTATAATATGTAAAGATTAAGGATGGGAAAAGATTAATTTTTTTATCTGATTAATCACACTCTGGGGACTGTGATTAATCAGATTAATCAGATTAATCACAATGCTTACCGGTAACTTTGTATGCTTGAAATGTAAGTATGACGTGTTCAATAAAATGTTGAAGAAAACATTTTATTGTCTCAAACCAGTTTTTCATACTCTGCAAGGTTTAAAGAAGTAATGTTTCAAACAATTTATAACATGTAAACAATAGAGTAAGCCCACAATATACATATATAGAAAAACATTTTTTCTGCATTTCAATTGAACCTAAAGTCCACTTGTGTAACATATTTACAGTCACATTTATCGTAACGTACTCAACCTTCAACCAGTCACTTAGGCAGACTAACTTGTTAACATTTTCAGATGACAGAGCTAAACTTTTTTTCTGCATTTCAAATGAACCTAAAGTCCACTTGTGTAACATATTTACAGTCACATTTATTGTAACCTACCTCATCTGACACCTCCATTGTACGCAGAAGATGGCAGAGCGCAGGTAGCACAGCAGAGCAAGACACGTACTTTTCCCCACCTAGGACATACAAGAACACACCACAGTTAAATTACTGAATACTATTAATAATGATCATGCAACTGATATTACATTTTTTTATTATAGCCCTTGAACATGTCTATATAGGAGGATTAATCTATTATCATTTGTGTTACATTCATTATTAAAATGTAGAAAGAAAAAAAACCTCACCTGCATTGCTCCAGCAGATCTAGTTTTGCCAACTTGTCATATTCAGCTGGGGTTAAGTTGTGCTTTTGCTGGGCCAGTGTTGCTCTGAGTGGATCTTTGTTGTGCTGAATCCATTTAAACATGTCCAGAGTTGAATTCCAGCTTCTCTGTTGTGGTTTTGTTAACTTTTGGACGGCTAAACTCCGCTAGCGTTGTCTGCCAAATTAGCATTCTTGCTAGCTTCAGCGAAAACATGCTTCGCCCAAAGATGGTATTTTAAACTGGTTGTGCTTCGGTGAAAAGATAATTCATCGTTGCAATATGTACATACCACCTTGGTTTTATCCACGCTTCCATCGGGTGTTTTTTTTAAAAAGAAATTTGCCACCAAGCACACTTTTTTGACTATCGTTCATCTTTTCAATCCGAGTCTGTCGCTCCAGAAGTGACGTACGTCAGCTCATTTGCGCATGCGCACATCAGTTGCACGGGAGGCGAGCTGCTCTCTTCTTCTGCTGGCGGTTGGCAAACGACTTTAAGCGCATTACTGCCGCCACTAGACTGAAAGCGGGATTAATCTTCATTTTTATAATATTAACGGATTAATCATTTTACATTAATCTCATGAGTTAACGCGTTAACTTTCCCATCATTAGTAAAGATCCTTCAAAAGGTCAAGTGGCTGCTTTTAACATTTATTAGACAGCATCCAGGAACTCTTATTTTGACAATGTGCGTTCCGGTAACAGTTTGCTTTGATCCGGTAACTCTCAGGCTACTAATAATAAAAGTTATGCATAAATGTGACTGCCTTGAAGGAATAAAACTTACCGTATTCGTCGGTGTATAATACGCGGGTTTTTTGCTCATTTGAATGTCCTGCGTATTATACACCGAAGCGTATTGGATTTTATTTTATGGATTTTTTCCCATATTTTTAGACACATTTTTTGCTCTGATTCGCCGTTTTTCATTTTGGGCAAAAATGGTGCAGTACCAGTTTCGGTCGCTATGGGCACTATGGGAAGCAGCAGAGGACTCAGAGAGTGAAGAGGAAGAGGAGGGCCACTTCCAGACCGTTCTAGCTCATGTGTCCGAAAAAAGCCTCCTCTGGTCGGACTGACTCTGTCGCTGCCCGCCCCCTGCTCTGGATGTAGCTGCATTTAGCTGTGAGGTTCGCTGTTTTTGTTTGCAAGATACCGTAACTCATAAACCACACCGCGGATTTTTAAATCCAGCTGATTTCACATTTGGTTAAGCTCAGGAGCCCGTGTGCTATAAAGTCAGCTAAGAAATATATTTTTAAGCGTTTATTTAGCTAAATTTAAAGAAAGAAAGCGTCCGAACCGCCTGTTTGCAAATCGGCAAACTATTTTTTTAAATCCAGCTCAGACCAGCTGATTTCACATTTAGTTAAGCTCAGGAGACCGTGTGCTATAAAGTCAGCTAAGAAATATATTTTTTAAGCTTTTATTTAGCTAAATTTAAAGAAAGAAAGCGTCCGAACCGCCTGTTTGAAAATCGGCGAACTATTTTTTTAAATCCAGCTCAGACCAGCTGATTTCACATTTGTGACTGGCCACAGCAAAACCAGGAACAAGTCTCTCATATTCAAACTGGAAAAAAATCAATAAAAGCTTCAAGTTCTCCCATACCTTATATGCAGATTGCCAACATTGAAATGGCTGTATCTTCTTCATTTTTTTTTTGAGTGCCATGTGTTTGGCATCATCGGATATCCTAGAACCCACACTTTCAGATTCTGTAAATAACTCAAAATGACCCAGGGGAGACTTGTTCCTGGTTTTGCTGTGGCCAGTCACATTTAGTTAAGCTCAGGAGACCGTTTGCTATAAAGTCAGCTAAGAAATATTTTTTTTCTCGCAAAGAAATAATAGTTTTTACCGTGTTTTGTTGTAAATTCCTTCGGTGCTCGCCCGCTTCTGTGGCAGCCATTTTAAGCAGGGCAAATGATGCGCTGACGCGTCGCGTAGCGGTGACGCATAATAGATGCGTATTAAACACCGAAGCGTATTATGTACGTTTTTTCGAGTTTATTTCCAATAATTGGACAAAGCGTATTATACACAGGTGCGTATTTTACACCGACGAATACCGTATATTGGATATTTAAACTGAAAATAATTACATAAATTCTCATTTTAAATACTACAGCCACTTACGAGCATACGATCTGCCTCGCATTTCCGTATCTACCTTTGAAAAATCTCCGCCCCTAAAAGAGTGGTGGGGATGGGTGCCGAGCTAACCAGGTAGTCGTACGTGGTCAGGAGCTCAGAGGCAGCTGAAGGCAGGCGCCTGCAGGTTTCACATGTGGAGTCGGACAACAATGAGCAGGGACAGAGTCGGACTCAGAAACAAGCCTGACTTATTTGACAGTAGAGAGTGGGGATGCTTGACAGAAGCAGAGTGTTTACAAATGTACGTAAACCAGGGGTGTCAAACATCCGGCCCGTGGGCCGAATCCGGCCCGCCAGGGAGTTTTAGTCAGCCCGCAGATAAATCTGAATTATATAAAAAAAAGAATAAAGGCTATTTTCTTAAAAATCGGCAGTTCCTATGTTGTCCGCTAGAGGCGCTGTGGTTTAGTCAGTTCCTATGTTGTCCTACTCAAGCCGGGTGGCTCTAGGACCCAGGGGCGCTGTGTTTTAGCATGGGAGACGCAGCAGATAGCAAGCGGAGACTCTGCTCATTTTCCCTGTGTCTGTGTGCGTCGCAAGCATTCTTCCTGATGTGAAACAGTACAAAAACAAGATTTCAGGGTTGCTGAGGGAGTTTGAGAAACGATTTCAGGTCTTTAGAAGAATAGAATATATCTTTATTGACAGGGCACAATACAACATGATTGAAATTACGCACACGTCTTAAAAGATGGGCCGAGTGCACGAAGCTGCAGTTGTGTCGGCACCGCCACAAAGGCCAACTCGAGACAGAAATAGCAGTTTTTCTCTCACCACTCACCATCAGAGCTTCTGATATGCCATGTTGACATGCAACTTGAAATCATTGATTTGCAGTGTGATGTAGAATTGAAGGACAAATTTGCCTCTGTGGGCTTGGCACATTTTACAAGTATCTCTTACCACGCTATCCTAAACTGACAGCACTGGCTGCAAAAATGTCCTTGTTTGGGACTACCTACTGTTGTGAGCAAGTTTTCTCACTAATGAACATTAATAAAACAAAGCTCAATTTATGTGTTCACAATTGCTTCCTAGATGTGGAAAATGGATTTAAAATTCATTCATTTCTAAATTTTGATGGGTTTGATGCATTTTTAACATGCAGGAAAGTGTTTTAACAAAACTGTGTTTTTTTTTTTTATGTCCAGAGGACCAGACTTAGCTTTTTTAGATTTTTCTACCTGGATTATTGAGCATGCATCAGGGTATTTAACAAAACAGTTTGTTGACTAAATGTTTTAAAACGTGCAATCACTGATCAGTTTTTTAATGTGTAATGCACTTAAATGTTAAACTGAGTAAAAGTGTAAAAGGACAATTAATTTAATGTAAATATTTTTATAATTTATTTATTCTTTGCACTAATACAAAGAAAAAAGTGGACTTTTGGAATGAGTATACTGGTCTGGCCCCCTTGAGATCAGATTAAGCTGTATGTGGCCCCCAGATCAAAATGAGTTTGACACCCCTGACGTAAACGTAATGTTTAACAACCTGTTAAAATACACCAAAATGCAGGTAATCGTATCTAGTTTATTTTAAAAATTCTGAAAATTTTAAACATAGTAAATGCCATTTCCTGCGTTCTGATGTATTTTAACATGTTGTTAAACCTACGTTTACATACATAAGTGAATATTTGATTCAGTAACTAATTTAGAGAAGGAGCCTGACCAACAGCTCTTCTTGTGTGAATTTTATTATTAAACCTTTATTTTACCAGGAAGAATTCCATTGAGATTATTAATCTATTTTACAAGGATGTCCTTGGAATAGAGCACAGTCCGCTTTTCTCATGCCACCCCCCACCCACCCCCACGTCAAAAACTGCCAGAGCTAACATAGCAATAAGTTAGCGGCACACAATACAGATGTGTTAGCTAACGCCAAAAATACACTAGCTGTGTCTCAATTCAGGGGCTGCGTCCTCATGAGGACCCAGCCTAGCTGGGCCGAGTAGGCCACGCACTCACAAGACCGGGTGGGCTGAGCGAAACTGCTGAAATGGGACGGTCTAGCCTTCAGGTTTGCCGGCCTTGAAGTGGGTGGGGCGTTCTCTTGAAGTGGGTGGGAAGTTCTTGTGTGCGCGCTTGGTGTGTGTGGAAAGAGAAGGGACGCCGCTAAAATATATTAGTTAGCTGAATACATGTATATATATTAGTGTTTCTGAGTTTACTGTTTGTTAAGAACTGATTACAAATCAGCTTATAAGGGGCGATCTGTTAAAACCCAGAGTGGACCTATGAAATGCAAGTTGTCCAGTAGCTCAGTTGGTAAATCAACCTGCGATTGGTGCAGAGATACTTTTCTCGAAGCTGGTTCGAATCTCACTCGGTACGGTTAAAACTTATTTTACGTTTGTCTTTTATTGGATAAAAAAATGAGGACTGAGATTAAAAGGAAGGAGTTTGTGAAACTCCTTCTTTTTTTTTATCCAATAAAAGACAAACGTAAAATAAGTTTTAACCGTACCGAGTGAGATTCGAACCAGCTTCGAGAAAAGTATCTCTGCACCAATCGCAAGTTGATTTACCAACTGAGCTACTGGACAACTTGCATTTCATAGGTCCACTTTGGGTTTTAACAGATCGTCCTTCAGAAAATCCTTGCTACGCACGTGTAAAATAATCTGATTTGTAATCAGTTCTTCAAAAACAGTAAACTCAGAAACACTAATATACTGTATATTCAGCTAACATCTTTTTTTTTGTCGTTTCTGTAGTTAAATTTTAATGAGATATATTCGAGCTGAGGTTGTTTGAGATGACTAAATAAAGGTTGAATGAATATTCGCGCTGAGGTTGTTGTTAAAACGAGCTGATGACTCAACAACACGCAGCAGCCCCGACCCTGCACGCAGAAAGTCCCCCCCCCCCGCGAAATCTCTGCTGGCGCTATGAATTCTGGGATAGCCTCCGTCTTGAAGGTTCCACGGATGCATCCTTCGATTTCGGCAGGAAGTAGGCCGCATTCCTCGGCCGCATGAGGAGGAGTCTTCGAATTGGGACAGTCCTCCGCGCGGGGCAATGACGTATGCGGCCGACAAATGCGCACTCATGAGGATGCAGCCCCTGAATTGAGACACAGCCACTACATGCGTTCCAGCTCCGCCCCGCTCCGGTCCGACCTCCGTAGCATACGCAGCACGGCGGCAATGAGCTGCGGAGAACGGACGACAGTCCGTCAAAATTAGAAATTTTTCTATTTCTGCCGGATGACGGAGCTGTGCCGGAGTCAACTTTTGAAGATTACGTCGCACCAACAGGAAAAGGAACGAGCACAACTTCCGTATTTACAAAATAAAATCACCACGGGCGGACTTAATCCTAGCTCTATACGGATTTATTTGTACAAAAATGCTGTCAAACTATCATTTATGACTACGCCTACAAACGCAATACAAGAAATAAATAAATAAATAAAGTATTTTATTCTGAAATGTAATACATCACTTCCTGTTGCTCAAACCATGTCCTGTCGCTCATTTACGAGAGAAGATCAAGGCAGCAGTCTCTACTGTTGTTCTCCTTCTTCCACCGAATGAATTGTTTTGTTCTGACTTACTTTATTTATCACTTGATTTATCGCGCGATCTCGCAATTCCCGCGCATGCGTCTTGGAGCGGCGCATCCAGGCGGACCTGAGCTGAGCGGAGGTAGTGGAAATTGGACTCGCTCAGCTGCGACCTGCGGAGCGGGGCGGAGCCGGACCGCATGTAGTGTATTTTTGGCATCAGATGTTACAGATGTAGCGCTCCACTTCTCTATCGCATCCTGACCCCACCCCCCACCTCCACCCCACCCCATCAACAACGGCCAGCACTAATGCGGCGCTAAGTTAGTGTGCAAATTAGAGGTGTCTCTGCCTCCTCCCTCCATGAAAAATTAGGCCAAATGGTGGTGTCCATCAGAGGCATGCAGTCATGGAACACACTGCCAGTTTCCATCAGGAACTGTGGCACCTACTCCAGCTTTAAAAACTCTTTGAAACTTTGGCTGAAAAGTCAGAGTCAGAGTCAGAGTCAGAGAGTGTTTATTGTCATTTGCACCGCATGTAGTACATGTGATGAAAACGAGATTATGTACACAGGGTCCCAGTTACATCCAACAACAAATGCAAGAGAAAAACAGTAATAACATCTAGGATTAACTAAGAAAAACATCAACTAGTAATACACTAAGCCCTAATGTAGTAGAAAAACATCATTATAAACAGCAGCACGAACATGAGTCTGTATGAGCAGATGGTCACAGATGAACACAGCAACAAGAAAACAGATCAGCATCAGCATGATGTGATATTTTGCAGTGATTATTCTTATTATTTATTTATTCATGAGTCTAACAGCCTCAGGGTAGAAGCTGTTCCTCAGTCTAGTGGTTCTACATTTGATGCTCCTCAACCTCCGTCCTGAGGGGAGTGGGGCAAAGAGTGAGTGTGCTGGGTGAGTGAGGTCTTTCATGATGCAGGTGGCTCTTTTCCTGCATCTGGAGGTGTAAATGTCTGTGATGGTGGGGAGACTGACTCCAACAGACTTCTGTGCAGCCTTCACCACTCTCTGTAGAGCTTTTCTTTCTGCAACTGTGCAGCCTCCATGCCACACGTTGATGCTGGAGCACAGGATGCTCTCCACTGCACACCTGTAGAACGAGGTGAGAACTGGGCTGCTCAGACCAGCTCGTCTCAGCCGTCTGAGGAAGTAGAGTCTCTGATGACCTTTCTTGATCAGGCTGGTGGTGTTGTTGCTCCAGCTGAGGTTATCATTCAAGTGTACACCCAAGTACTTGTAGCTGGAGACCACCTCCACCACAGATCCACTTATGTTCAGTGGGGTGTGTGTGTTTGTTCCTTCTGAAGTCCACAATCATCTCCTTTGTCTTCTTCACATTCATGTGAAGATTATTCTCTTTGCACCAGCTCTCCAGATGTTCCACCTCCTGTCTGTAGCTGGACTCATCATTGTTTGTGATGCATCCCACCACCGCTGTATCATCTGCAAACTTAACAATATGACAGCCTGGATGTGTGGCTGTACAATCATATGTGAGCAGAGTGAACAGAAGAGGGCTCAGCACACATCCTTGAGGAGAGCCAGTGCTGAGGGTAATGGTGGAGGAGGAGAAGTTGTGGATCTTCACGGACTGTGGTCTGTTTGTTAAGAAGTCTAGTACCCAGTTACAAATGGAGGGGCTTAGTCCAAGTGTGGATAGTTTGTCTATCAGAGTTTGGGGGATCATGGTGTTGAAGGCAGATGTGAAGTCCACAAAGAGCAGACGGACGTATGAGTCCTTCTGATCCAGGTGGGTGAGAGCAGTGTGGACCACAGAGGAGATGGTGTCCTCTGTTGATCGGTTCGCGCGGTATGCATACTGAAAACTAAAAAGAAAAGAAAGAAAAGAAAACTAACCAGAGGTGCACTCATGTGTAGATTACTTTGTCTATTTTCTTATGGCATCATATTTTTATTGTAATTTTATGTTGTGTTATGTGCTATATAGGTGATGTTTGTATTTTTCTCTGCTCTTTTGTTTTATGGGATGTTTCTTATTCTTACCTGCCTTAGGACAACGGATGAAAATTAGCTATTGTGCTAACTCCGGCATATTTACATTGCTGCTTACTGCTGTCATGCTGATTAATATGCATTGTCCTAACTTAAATAAATAAATAAAATAAATAAATAAATGAGCGCCCTGCCAAGGCAGACCACCGAAAGGAACACTGCACGTGGTGTGGAGTTGTTGTAGGTAACCAGGAAAACCTGGAGTGGACTTGTAATGGTTTGAACATTCTCCTATGAATCAAGTGGAACGGATTTGTTCACGAAGAAATAGACACAGGGCTGGGTGTACAAATATTTCATGGGAAATATGTGTGTGTGTGTGGGTGGGGGTACACATGTCCCCTTCACATATAATTGTTGCGACGTCTGAAGATTTATCGCAACATGTCACATTGAGCTAGAGGATGCTGAAGTAGTCAATTTAAAATACGGTCTAAAAAGAATATAAACTGCAATCGGTGACGTAGCCCTCACAGATGATCACATGATTCTTGTATCATTTAGTGTTTCACTGCCCCACAGGCTGCATATCTGAGTTGCAAATGTGAGCAGGTGGCTCATATTAGTGCTCGTGAGCTGAAGTCTCTCTGCCTGAGTGTGTTGTTACCAGAGGAAGTCCTGGTATTGGCTGACTTCTGTGCACTCCCCCTCCTTCAGCAGCCTTCCAATCGCAGGCAGCAGCAGCAGGCAGAGCTGCAGAATCAGGCTGCACTCAGAAGCAGAAAGCCTCTTTGCATAAGCTCTTCACTTTGTCGCAGGTAGGTCTACCCAAACAAACACACACACCAAAGTTTAGAGGTTTAAGCCTGGCGTGGCGTCGATCTGCGGGGACTTCAGAGCTGGAGCAGGTGTTGGTGCTGATGAGGAGAGAGGGATGCAGCAAACGTCAGCAGAGGACACTTACTGGGTTGATAATGAGCTGTGCACGTCTGTCCCGGTGTGTCCTTATGCAGAGTAAAGAAATACCTCTTCTGATTAGGTACAACATGTTCTTGATGGAAATTGTTCTTCTCAATCTGTGTTTAAATTCACTGGAGACACATTCTGGACAAATGTTCCCTCCCGCAGTGATGAGATTTGTGTTTGGAAGATGATTTGTGTTTTTGCTCTGCATGTTACACTGATGGAGCGTTCTTTTGAAAATGTTAGAACTTAATAACGATGATGTTAGTTGTTTTGCGGTAATGTGTAGATGATCAAATTGTGATAAAAACAGCTGAATGTTCATTTGTTGCCGTCTGTTTCAATCAGGGTGGGAAACATGTTTATGTGTGAACGGCTTCTGAATGTAAAATAATAAAAAAGAGCTGTACGCTGATGTCGCTCATTGCTGAGGAAAAAGGACAGTGAATGTTTGTAGTTTTAGAGTTGAGTGTTTTTCTGGACTGGGAGAACAGTAACTGTAAGTAAACCTAAATGTTTTTGGTGCAAAATATTCAAGTGGTATGAGTTACACTGTGGAGAAGAACAAACAGAGGGGTTTATTTTTTCTTGTCTGAGGTAACGCAGAGTGACGGATCCTGCAGAGTGGATGGAAAAGTTTTTTCCGACACCAGGTGCAGTGGAGGAGCCAGAGGGTGGCCACCGGGGGCCTTGGTCACCACAGCTTAATTTTAGGACACCCCAATTATTTGAGGAAACTAAACTTATAAGCCACAAAAAAGTTAAATTATGTCATCTGGACAGATTCCTGTTGGAAGAAACATTTTGTCTTTCATCTGAAAGACTTCATCAGTCTGAGGCCCGCCAACAGGATCTGTCGTATAAATAGCACCTCATTGATGTGTTTCAAACCAGTCTGCTGTGGAACTGGTTTTACACATGCAAAATGGAGGACCATCAGTCTAAAAATGTGATATTCAACAGGCGGCCCATGGGTCTTTTCCAGCCCGCGTGTTGCTTCAATCAAGCCCATTTCCTAAAAACAAAAAAAAGATTTTGTTTGTTTGTTTTGGGTTCTATTTATTGCATTTAAGATTCAATGCAATAAAATAAACAAATTTAAAAGGTAACATATCATTGTAAACTTTGGTTTATTTACATTATTATTTTAAAGGTATTGTGACATGATGTTGGAAATTTGCATATTTGTCACAACATATATACCTTATATCATTCAGCTATGTTCGTTTTTGCAAAATAAATTATAAATATTTTGAAATTTCATTACAAGTTATGGTAATTCTTTTGCTGTGATACGCCCCTAGAAATCCGAGAATTTCCCCATACGTCATCAGTGACGTGGCACTGCTCCAACGCGCATGTAAATATTAATGGCGGAGCATGTCGAATCAGACAAGTGCAGCATTTCTAGTGTTGATCGTCCAAAACTCTCATTAATAAACCCTCCCTGAATAAATAAGCTTACTGATGTTACCTGATCGCGCAGACATCATTCAAAAATACATTACAAGCAACGTGTGTGTGCTGCCGAATTTCTGTCGGCTAGTTTTTTAGCAGCGAACAAACACAATTTATTGTTAGCACTTGTAATAAAATAGAAGAAGAAGTCAGTTTGCTGACTTATCTATATTTTAGATGTAAATTTGAGCAGGGTTAGACTGACACAAAAATACATCCTTATTTCACGGGTTCTCGTCTTTTTCAGATTAATATTCAATAAATCTATGACTCAGTGATGAAATGTAACTTGACAGGAAACGTTATTATGTTTGACCTACCAAAGGTAGAATCATTTAATAATAAATCATTAAATTACAATCAAAACATATTTACATAGATTGATCGATCAGTTTCCTATAACTAACTGTTTACAGATTTAAACATAGGAACAACAGAAAACAAGTTAATGGGTCTTATATTAACTTATTTCTGCGGCACAAACTTACAGTTTTACTTTTAGAAACAAAGTTTAAGGGGAAGTTTAAGGAGGAAGTTTAAGGATGAAAGGAGTTAGAGTGATGTTTTTAACCAGGAAGCATGGCAGTTCTCCGGCCGATCTCCGCTACAACGTCGGTACACTTGGCAAAGCATCTGACGACTTTGTTACCTCGTGAAGATGGTCAATCTCCCGTGGTCCAGTTGGTCAATCTGTTTACCGTTCTTCAGCGTCTCCAGACGTGTGCGTCAAGTCGGACCGTAGTAACGGCACGTCCTGGTTGGCTTTTCAGAATAAAAGTGCTCTTGGATAGAACACGTTGTATTCTGAGCTTAGAAGCTCAAAATCGGTTCCACAGCGAGCTGGCTGTTAAACCTTGCTGAGAAACGTGGACCCTTTGACTCATGGTCGGACGTTATCAGCTTAAAAAAAAGCAAGTTCATAGTTGACTCACTCCAGACTCCATTTGACTCTGACGAGCCTACAGGAAGTGTCCCTTTAAGAAGGGGGTATGACCCAGTCAAATCCTTTCCTGCTCATTGGTTGTTTACCAGAGAACGGGAGTGACTTTGCAGGTCAGCGAGTCTGAGTGACTGGTAGGGGCAGACAGGACAGGAGAGAGAAATAGTACATCAGAAGACTTGCAGGCGTGAACAAAACAGAGAATCTGTTTTGAGAACAGTTTCATTCAACCTTTATTTATACAGGCTAGCCTCGTTGAGCCACAGGGACTCATTTACAAGAGGGACCTGTCTCACTCACACCTAGGGTCAATTTAGAGTTACCAATCAGCCTAACATGCATGTTTTTGGACTGTGGGAGGAAACCGGAGCACCCGGAGAAAACCCACGCATGCACGGAGAGAACATGCAAACTCCACCCAGAAAGGCCCCCGGGCCGGGATTTGGACCTGGGACCTTCTCGCTGGGAGGCAGCAGCTCTACCAGTTGTGCCACCGTTTTCAGAGAAATGAGACAGAATGACTAGTTTAGTCTAAAGACGTTTCACTCTTGATTTGATTTGATTTGATGTTTATTCATTCATTTTAAAAGAACAATACAAGACAGTTTCATCAGATACAAGAATACAAGTAGGATAAAATGAAGGGAGCAGAAAGAAGATGAAATCTTATTATATCTGCCCCTTATTTCACAGTTTGTTCAACCAATGATAACCTTCAAGCAACATCACAGAATGAATAATTCTACTTATTTTTCTAACTGTAATACACAAACTACATCACAAAATGAATAATTCTACTTAATTTTCCTAACTGTAATACACAAACTAGATCACAAAATGAAAAATTCTACTTAATTTTTCCAACTGTAATACACAAACTACATCACCCATAATTCTACTTGATTTTTCTAACTGTAATACACAAACTACATCACAAAATGAATAATTCTACTTAATTTTTCCAACTAATACACAAACTACATCACACTTAATTTTTATTTTTTTTTATTTTTAATTTTTTTATTTTATTTTTTTTACTTACTTTTCCTATTTTTTTTTATTTTATTTTTTTTTATTTAATTTTCCTAACTAATACACAAACTAGATCATAAAATGAATAATTCTACTTAATTTTTCTAACTGTAATACACAAACTACAAGATGGCACAACATCAAGATGTTGACAAAATGAATAATTCTACTTAATTTTCCTAACTGTAATACACAAACTACATCACAAAAATGAATAATTCTACTTCATTTTTTCTAACTGTAATACACAAACTGCGTCACAAATGAAAAACTACTTAATTTTTCTAACTGTAATACACAAACGCACTAAGCTACATCATAAGTACAACATAAGTGTAATACACAAACACACTAAGTTACATCATATATAGTTTTTGAGCAAGTCCTTTTTGACCTTTTTCTTAAATGTACACATTGATTTTGCATTTTTAACATCACTCTCCAGAGCATTCCACAATCGAACTCCCTGAATTGAGGTAGACCGTCCCTTTAAGCTGGTTCTGAATTGTGGTTTGATGAATATCTCTGTCCCTTTGAGATTGTAACAACTTTGTCTTTTTATAAAATTTCTTTGGATATTTAAAGGTAATGTGTTATTATGAGCCCTATACATAACTGATAAAATACTATATTCTA
>JBBPBX010025959.1:0-27634 GCA_038048925.1 Garcialebias charrua
TTTTTAGACGACAGAACAAGAAAAATATAGTTGTGTATAGGGCTGGGCGATATGGAAAAAATCATATATCACGATATGGACTTTTTTATATCACGATAACGATATATATCACGATATATACAACACGATGTGTGTGTGTGTGTGTGTGTGTACAGGAAAAATTTGGACCAAAGTTTTTTTATTTTATTATTTTACTACAGATAGTTACAATTATAAGAATGTGAACAAAAAGAACAAGGAAATTTGGACCAAAGTAGAAACTAGATCTACCTAAGATCTACCTTAATTCAAGGAGTACGATTATGGAATGACTTAATGCCAAATGACAAATGTTAAGGAAGCCAAATCATTCCTTGTATTTAAGAAACTGGTAAAAAATGAATTGCTAAAAAAATAAATGAATCTAATTTAATGTGTGATATATGTGAATTGAAAATTGACTGAGTTATTTACTTATTTTGTTATTATAGAAAATATTGTTTGAACTGTTATTAGATGAATAAGGAGCAGATTTAATAAGATTTATTCTTCATCTGCTACCTTTCATTTTATTTTTTTTTCTATTATGAATACGTTAATTGTTGTATTTCATATTATAAAATGAATAAACTAACAAACAAACAAACAACTCCTTTTCTACTTTGGTCCAAATTTTTCCTGCAGGTGGCGGTAAAACAACAGCTGCTAATGAAACTCACGAAGAAGAAATCCGCTCTGAAGTTTGAGTAAACAAAGCAAGAAACAGAAAAGAGAAAACGTTGCGTTTGATTGCGGTTCTGTTGTGTCTCTGGTCTGTTTTGTATTGGTTAACTGGACCCGAGTTCGGACTCGGTTGGACTCTGGGTTCGTGTCCTCTGGACCCATTTTGTCTCAGAGTTTCAGCGGAGCGAAATAATGGAAGCTAACAAGGTGAGCTTCCCCCTCTTTTTGGTAAAAGTTATTCTTGGGCTGCCTGTGCAGCTGTTTTCTCCTTGTTGAGACACCGGCTTCATGCGCCTGCGGCTCTGTTGCTCTCGAGTTTAACAACGTAAAGCATGTGTCGCAAACCCGCGCGTGCGTCAAACATAAAGCAGCGCCGTCATCTCGCAAAACCCCATATGAAGCTTCTTTGCGACAGTTATTTTTTTATTCTTATTTATCACGATAGAGACGATAGAAGGAAAGTAGCACGATAGACACGTTTCTATCGTCCCCACGATATATATCGTCATATCGCACAGCCCTAGTTGTGTAGGTTTTAAAAAAAATTAATACCTCGTCAGATAACGTTTATTACTTTTTAATACTTTTTAATGGCCTTAATTTGTGTTAATTTCATTTACTACCTTTTAATACCTTTTACAACCCCGCGGATACCCTGTGTTTACATTCTCTGTTTACATTTATTAATACTGTTTACTTTTATTACTACTGCTTACATTTAATTACTACTGCTTACATTTACACTACTCTAATATCTACACCACTGCTGATACATATACAGTGTGCTCTGAACGGTCTTATTTAGGGATGCCCAATGTGCCTTACTGCATATGCCACTTTTTGCCTCTATAACAACATCAACTACTACCTCATACATATACTGTGTACATTAACTCATACGCTGCTTTGCCACTTTGCAAATGTCAATGCTAGAAACCTTTAGTTTATTTTAGTTATACTTTTTATACTCTTTTTTTATACTAGTATGCAAAAACTCAGGACAGTATTATGTTCATTAAATGTTTAATGTTTTAGTTTTAGAGTTGGTGTAAATTTTCATACTCTTATACCACTATGCAAAAAACTCAGGACAGTGTTAGTTTTACTATTTTATGCTTATGTCTATTATTATATGTTTCAGTGTTTCAATGTTTAGATGTTTACTGTTGCACCGAGGGACTGAGAGAAACGCAATTTCGGTCCTGTGTATGTCCTGTACAGTACATATTGCAGATCTGACAATAAAGTTGACTTTGACTTTGACTTAATCTTCTTAAAAGCCTTGCTGTGCGCTCCTGTGGCAGACATTTGCAGCAGAGCTAAACGTAAGTGCGACCTATACACCAGTGCGACGTATCTAGGGATTTTTCAAATCTATTGGTGATAATAGGACAAGGCGACCAATTCACAGGTGCGACCTATACACCAGAAAATACTGTACAAACAATATTATTATCAGAGTCAGAGAGTCTTTATTGTCATTTGCACCGCATGTAGTACATGTGATGAGATGAGATTATGTACACGGGGTCCCAGTTACATCCAACAACAGAGAAGAACAAATGTAAGTAGAGACAGAATGGAGAGACTTTTCACAATTCTCAAAAGAATGAGCAAATAAATGAATTAATTCATTGTATTTTTATGTTCTTGATGTAACCAGTGGCACCTGTTGGTGCTCTCCATCACTGATTGAAAGGCAAGCAGATAAAGGAGCAGGTGTGGCCTTTCAGAAAAGTTTGTCAGAGCTCTGATTGTTCTTCTGCTGTTGGGGTGTGTGTGGTAAGAAATCACTTTATCATGATCTGGTGGTTTTAAAAACTCAAGGTATCTCTCCTAATGTGTTGTTTGGACTGTGGTTTTATTTAATTTAAAAAATAAAATAAAAATAGAATATAGTTGAATGAAAAGAAATTATTTAAAGCTGTTATGCTGATCAAGACAGACATCTAGTGGTCAAATGGAGCAACAGCATGGTAATTCAATTGTTGAATTTATTTAGCGGATTATAATTAGCTTCCCCTAATTTTCATAAGACATTAGTGCTTTTGAAATTGCGGACCTAAATAAATTAATTAGTGCTTTAGAAATAGCGGAACTAATTTTTGGATTAGCGCTGCCCAGCACTGCTATTAATGTATTACAGCAAATATACATACGGTAGGAATACTTGATACTGTGTAGACCATTGCAATAGTTAATACATTCAGCAAGTACTTTTACTTTAATACTTTAAGTATTTTTTAAAGCAAGTACTCATTTACTTTTACTTAAGTAAAAACATTAATATGGTACTTCCACTTTTACTAGTGTGGCAGGATGTCCTGCGGACATTGAATGCACCACACAAGTGTAGGGAGGTGATTGGTGGGTCTGGGGCTGGCTTCCTGTATAAAAAAGGGCCAGCCTCCAGGGTTGGCTAAACGTCATCCGCCTTCCGGCGGCGTTTGCTGGCTGTGTCACGCGCTATTGTAATTGGGTGCTTTAGGTCCGTATGGACTACTGTTTTAGCGACCACCGGAACAAGCTTCTTGTTTCCCTCTCTTGCTAGAGGTGGAACTTGGTGGTGAGTAAGCGCCAGTTTATCTTTCTGTTTTATACTTTTCACATTTTAATTCTAAATATTGATTGTTTTAGTCCTTGCTGTTTGTCCTTGGCATCCATCTGCCTGTGTTTGTCCTTGGCTGTCTGTTTGCTGCTGTCCGGATTGTCCCGACTGGTCTCTGCCTCCATCTGGGTCGTCCATTGACTGCCGACTGGTCCTGTGTTGGTGCCCGCTGTCTGGACGGCGTGGGGCGAGCTGCGTCACGCGTCCTGCGGGCTGAACTGGGCCGACCGATGCCCAGATCGACTAATTGAACAGGTGTCTGCTTGAGTGGCGTCTCTTCCGGGGCGACAGATCATACCAGGGTGGACTTTGGACTGTCATGTGATTGATACAGGATCCCTCCAGGCGGTGACAGTAATCCTGGTTTGGTGTAGGCAAATGTGTGTGTGTGTGTGTGTGTTTCGTGTTTTATAGAACATTTTACTGAATTGCACTTTTATTATTGACTGGAGCTATTGCTGCCTTTTAAAATTGTGAATATTTTAACTTTGCATTATTTAATTAAACAACTGTGGAATTTAATTGGTGTCAGTGTGTGACATTGCCTCAAGCCTCCTTTGCAAACGGGCCTGCGTGCTTTTAAAGATAACTTTTAGGTACATTCATTTTAACCAATTTTATTTATTTAAAGACCGTGTAAAGTGAATTTCAACATTTTCTTCAATAAACATTATAAATGTGATAATTGTAATCTTGTAAATGAGTAAAAAGTCTCAAAATTGTAGCTCAATTAATTTTGGAGTTATAGAGCAAACTGTGTTTAAACATATTTCTATTTCAGGATTTTTTAGGCGTGTTTTAAACGTGACCGCGTTTCGTCACGCGGTCCTCATTAGTATAGCCCAACCCCCTGCTGCTCCAGTCATATAAATGCGTTCTTCGTGGAGCCGTCACTCGCTACCGACGACCGTCTCCCTCCTGTACTCTCACTCCTTTTACGCATGGACTGCAGCTGCTCCATTGTGACATTTTTTTTTTTTTTTGTTGCCAAAAGTCAAGTGATCACTTGAAGCTGTCACCATTCATTCTTCCTCCTCCGAGGAGGAGGAATGAACTTGTCACGAGTGAACTAAAGTCATGTCCAACGAGGCTGCACCAGGTTCTAAATATTTCCTGGTGTGCAGGTCTGCTCTGAAGGAGAAGCACTCCCTGTTTTTAATTTATTTTTTTAAAGTTTTCATGAACATATAAACACAGAAAACCGCTGCGCAGCCCTCTGTCTTTTGCGGCTGGAGCGAGCTGCACCTGTTTTCACATCCGAGCCCCCCCGCGCGTGTGTGTGTGTGTGTGAGAGCGCCGTGACTCTGCTGACACAGAGATGAGATAACTTATCAACGTGATTACTCTTTTTAATCACCAACACAGACCCCGCATGCGAGGTGACCGGCCAGAACTCAGATAAAAACAGAGCAGGTTTTCACTGCTGCTCCTTGTCTGTCTCTCGCTCAAGGCAGGAAAAGGACATGAGTGCAGTACTGCGCTGAAACCACGCCCACGTGCGACACGCCCCCAGCGTTCTAGGGCAAGGCAAAATCATGTTTTTTCATGATTTTTGAGACTTAATTTTATAAGGAAATCAATGTTTTTAATCAGTCAGATTTATATGGGTGATTAATAACACATATTTATGCCGTGTGACAAAATAAAAACACACATTTAATTTCACTTTACACGGTCTTTAAAATAGTATTTTTAAACTTCAGTATCCTATTTTTATCCATACCCTTCCGGCTACATTTGGCGTTTGTTGGTAGTTTTGGTGCCGGCAACAGTTGGCGTTGCTGGTACTTTTTGCAGTTTAGAGGCTGGGACTCTTTCACTATGGTTAATATTTTTTTATTGTGACCAAGCAGGAAAATATTTTGTTTTATTATGTGTGCGTGTGATAAGGACAAACAGCAACGGTTCACCTGTTTTTAGCTTGTAATTTATTTGTTTTTTTAAATAGAGACCAGCGTCCCTCTACAGTGGTGCAGGTCCTGGGTGCGGAATGGTATTCTCCGGATTCACGTTGGCCACTCCAACTAGACCAGCATGCCTCTACTGTGGCACTGGTTACAGAGTGGCTGTTGAGGTTTGGAGTGCCATGTCCGCTGTGTTTCGACCCTGGTGGCAAGCTGGGTCATCGACGGGACGTCGATGCAGTTTGCGGGGGTGAATGTGGCAGGATGTCCTACGGACATTGAATGCACCACACAAGTGTAGGGAGGTGATTGGTGGGTCTGGGGCTGGCTTCCTGTATAAAAAAGGGTCAGCCTCCAGGGGGGACTACACGTCATCCGCCTTCCGGCTGCGTTTGCTGGCTGTGTCACGCGCTAGCGTAATTGGGTGCTTTAGGTCGCTATGGACTACTGTTTTAGCGACCACTGGAACAAGCTTCTTGTTTCCCTCTCTTGCTAGAGGTGGAACTTGGTGGTGAGGGGGGGGCGTCAGCGGTGCAGCACTGAACTGGTTTAGGTCCTACTTAGCCGAGCATACTTTCTGTGTCCACCTTGGTGACCATGTGTCCTCCTCTGCTCCTCTTCTGTGTGGGGTTCCTCAGGGCTCAGTCTTAGGCCCCCTCCTCTTCACACTGTACCTGCTCCCTCTTGGCTCCATTCTTAGAAAATATGGGATCTCCTTTCATTGTTATGCAGATGATACGCAGATTTATGTCCCGCTTCAGAAAAAGGACTCCAACTCTCTGGCCCCTCTGTTTTCATGTCTGGAGGACATCAAAGCCTGGATGGCTGTGAACTTCTTAAAGTTTAATGAGGGGAAGACTGAGGTGATGGTTTTTGGAAGCTCCACTGAGACTCCCAATGTCAATGTTGGTTCCTTGGCTCAATACATCAGACCTATTGTTACAAACCTGGGGGTCAAGATCGATGCTGGACTAAAATTAGAAAACCACATCAGAGCTGTTGTTAAAACTAGTTTTTTTCCATCTGAGGCAGCTAAGATGAAGCCGATTCTTTCTAAGCAGCATTTTGAAACAGTAGTTCACGCCTTTGTGACCACTCGGCTGGACTACTGTAACACACTCTATATAGTGTAAGAGATAAACACTTAACGTGTCATCAATATGTTCGGGATATAATACTTGTCAGTTTGCTGACCAGTACAATATTCCAGAAGAAATTGGAGCAGACTTGATCTGACCCAAATTCATTCGCGAGTTCACCCTTTTTCCGGATTAAATTGCTTAACTGTGACTAGACAAAATGTAATTTCACGAGAGGCGTCAACTTATGTTGATCCACCAGAAGATGGACCTTTTATTGAGACAATCATAAAAGTACATTAAACATTTGTATCAAGATTAGCTCTGATTTAATAACTACTGTAGACAAGAATTCAAATACATAGTTCCCATGTGACGTCACATCTGTGTAACTTCCGGGTGGACCCTTATTCCGAGAGGCAGCACAGCTGACAGCGCGGTCTAATGGATGTTCATTTTTCACGTTTTTTTGTTGTTGTTAATTTCTAATTAATTGCAATGGTTACTTCGTGTTGGGTCAGTGGGTGTTCCAGTCGGGTAGACGTTTGGGCAACGCGCAGGTTTCACTTAATCAAAAAAAAAGTAAACGTGAAGGATTTATCTCATCGGAGAAGCTCACAGCAGCTCCATCGCTCTCTCGGATCTGCTCAGAAGACGTCGTGCTTTTGGCCGGTAAACAAAATATTCTACATAAATCATTTTGTGAAACAATGTTAGAGTACAACTGTCTGTGTGTTAGAGCTGTTTTTTTTTTCCATTATATTTAGCAACACCGTCTTGCATGCTGTGGTTAGCTTAGCATCTCGCTAACGCGACAACGGCCTCCTCACGGTCTCGCCGGGACCGGCGGGGAGACCGTCCCAGTGGGAGAAGGAGGACGGGAGCCAAGTCGTGCGGGCGACGCGTCGGTCCCATGGGACGTGCCCCCGCGGCCGCGACGGATCCACGCCGTCCGACCTGAGCTCGACGGACCCTCCGCTCCAGATGCTAACGACATGCTAACTTCCAACACGGTAACACTCAAAGTGCTGGTTCTGGTCCGTGTTCAGCCTGGACTGTTTGTTGGCTGTGTGTTATTTTAGTTAAAGCTGGGGTATGTAAGATTGTAATGTAGTCTAACTTTTCAAACAATATATTTTGAACATATTTCTTCACTCTGTCACTATCTACTGACAAACTGATGTTAGACAAAGTAATCTCTGAAAAAATCTATTGTCCCCTTGCTTCTCTATCAGCATTTATAAAAACACTGAAAACACAGAGTGACCAGGACACTGACAGCCAATAAAAACAGAGTTGTTTGTCACGCCCCAACCCACGCCCCCACCTGTCCCAGCCGCAGCTCGTTCTCATTCAAAGGATTGCAAAGCGATGCAGGACTGTTTTTTATGTGACACAAAATGTATTAAATATCCCTTCTTTATCCCAGAGCTGGACTTTTATTTAGTTTTTTTTGCCAAAAGCCAAGTGATCGCTTCATCCTGCACTGACAGACATGAGGAAATGGATTTGTCACGACTCACGAGCGAATTAAAACATGTCCAACGTTGCTTCGTGAACCTCTGATGATTTCTGCTGGATTTTGTGTTGTAGGATGAGTGATTCGTGGTTTTATTAAATTTTTTAAACAGTTATATTGTCATATAAACACAGAATATCGCAGCGCAGAGACCTGAGGAGGTGGAGCATTCCAGACATTCCAGAGACCAGCGCTGACAGAAAGAGGAAGTCACGAGCGAATTAAAACATGTCCAACGTTGCTTCGTGAACCTCTGATGATTTCTGCTGGATGTTGTGTTGTAGGATGAGTGATTCGTGGTTTTATTAAATTTTTTAAACAGTTATATTGTCATATAAACACAGAATATCGCAGCGCAGACAGGAGGAGGTGGAGCATTCCAGACATTCCAGCAGCGCAGCGACATGAGGAAGTCACGAGCGAATTAAATCATGTCCAAACGTTGCTTCGTGAACCTCTGCTGGTGTCTGCTGGATTTTGTGTTGTAGGACTAGCGCTCCATGTTTTTATTTTATTTTATTAGAAGGTTTTATTTCCATAAACACAGAATATCGCAGTGGCTCTGAGCAGACAGCAGCAGGGGGCGGAGCAGATCCCAAGTTCACCAGAGCTCGGACTGTGCCATATATGGCTCTGAGGGGAGGGAGCAGAATGCTTTTCTGCGCTGAAAATATTTCTAAGTCCCAGAGAGTCCCAGAGAGTTCAAATATCGCAGACCCTAGCTTTAAACCTTTATTTAGCTGGTTAGATCTGATTGAGACAGTTTACACATCTTTTTTGGATTTAAAGCTGTGAAGCTCTGTGCTGTGAAGCCGGTGTGCGTTCCTCGTAGTAATTAAATAATTAATGATATCAGAGTAACTACTTTGGGACTAGTTGTCCGATTCGTCTGCCATGATTTCTTTCTCAAAACTCATTTAACTCCGACCACTGCCATTTTGCTCTTGTTCCTTGGTGAAGCTGTGGTAGCTCGTGTTTTTGTCCGTATAATTTGCTCTGGTTGTTCGCGTCTGCTTGTTCGCCATCTTGCTCGTTTTTTCCGCCTTTAGATGTGGTGCGGAAACCGGTATTGCGCAATACTGGGGGCGTGTGTGGGAACTTAGCCTGGCCCTCGCCAGCCTGCACAGCTCCGCTCAATTCTCATTTCCCTTCATTGCACAGTCTGGGACTTCTCTCATAGACAACGATTTCTCCGGTAGATTTTTGACCGGACCAATCAGAGAACAGAAGGGGCGGAGTTTTTGGCCCCTAACCCACGCCCCCACCTGTCCCAGCGCAGCCAGCGAGCATTCGCATGTTCTCATTCAAAGCGATGCAGGACTGTTTTATATGTGATACAAATTTATTAATTTCCCCTTCTTAATCCCTTATCTGGAGTTTTCTTTTGTTTTTTTGGCCAAAAGTCAAGTTATCGCTCCCTCCTCCTCCTCCTCCTCCTCCTCCTCCTCTCCGCTGAGTTCCACCTGTCCCAGCGCAGCCAGAGCCAGCGCGCAGCCGCATGTTCTCATTCAAAGCGATGCAGGACTGTTTTATATTTGACACAAATGTGTTAAATTCCCCTTCTTAATCTCTTATCTGGAGTTTTATTTTGTTTTTTTGCCAAAAGTCAAGTGATCGCTCTCCTCCTCCTCCTCTCTCTCCGGCGCCGCTGCGGTGCAAAGAATAAGGAAATGACTGAGGTTGTCACGAGAGAATTAAAATAGGGTTTTACGTTGCTGCCCGAGTCCCTGCATATTTTCTGGTCTTCTGGACCAGCGCTACATGGTTTTATTTAATTTTTTTCAAACGTTATAAACACAGAATGCAGGCAGCGAGAGAAAATTCAGCAGGAGGCGGAGCAGATGTCAAGTTCGGCAGAGCTCTGAGGGGGAGGGAGCAGAATGCTTTACCTGTTCAAAATTTTTCTAAGATCCAATGGTTTTGTTCCTCAGGCAGAGGCCACGCCTCCAGCAAGAATCGTTTTTCAATGGATAAGTCCCAGACCCTTGTCTGAAGCGAAGTGAAGGACAAGGGTCTGGTTTTAACCAGGCTAGTGGGAACTATGTATTGAAACAAACAGACAGTTAAAGTCTAACTTCCTGTTGGCACATTTACTTAAAAGTTTAATGGCTTAGGAAAAAATAAGAATAAGGAGGAAGAAATAGAATGAAAGATAAGTTTAACTGAAGTTAATTATTTTGAAATGCGACAGGGTGACACTTTTCCCAAACAAGTCCGGCTGGACTCCTCGCACGTTCAGCATACAATCTACGACTCTTTACCTGGTGACGACACGTCTCTTGGAGATAAGAGCTGAGAAGTTGTGGACACTTAACGGACTGTGTTGTCCAGTAGACGTCCAGTTGAAACTTCTCACGCGTGTGTGCTGATTCAACGATACGAGCAAGAGCGCCTTTCCCGGCAGGAACAAGGCCAACGTCCTGGCTGGTTTCAAAATAAAACTTTCAGAAAACAAATTCTTTCAGAAAAGGAATGAGTGAGTTACAGCTGATGCTCTGCTGTAACTCTGGCTGAGAAACACAGGTCTAATTGACAAATGACCACGTTTCACCAGTTTCCAGAGAAAAACAAGTTGTTCTGTTTGTTCTCACGGGGCGGCCGTGGCGTAGTGGTAATGGCAGTCGTCCCCCGATCGGAAGGTTGGCGGTTCGAATCCCGTTTCCCCACACAATGTGACGTTGTGTCCTTGGGCAAGACACTTAACCCCGAGTTGCTAGGACTGGAAAGCACCTTGCATGGTAGTCTGCCGCTACCGGTGTATGAATGTGTGTACATTCAATGTGTGTAGCGCTTTGAGATTTTCACTAATGAAAAGCGCGTTATAAATTGAATTCATTATTATTATTATTATTATTCTCTCCTTCACACTCACAAGTTTACAGGAAGTGTCCCTTAAAGAAGGGGGTGTGACTTAGTCAAATACTTCCTGCTCATTGGTTGTTTTAGAAAGTAAAGGAGGGATTTTTCAGTATTTCTCAGAGTTGGAAAACTCTGAAGGACACCAACGTATTGTTTAGGCCCATGGCCAGATGGAGCTTGTTCGTACAGAGAATATTATGGCTAACTTACAGACAAAGCAGAGAAGGAAGTTAACAGTTTTACCCTGAACTGTGCCATGATATTAAAGCATCATGTACTGCAGAATTACAACATGAGAGTGGCCCTCATGTTAATACCAGATCATCATTAAATGACAAAAATATACTGTTGATCAATTCTGAATTAACACATTAAAAGGAAGTCTTTCTGATTGATTTGTGTTTCTTAATTCAAGATAATTGTAACAAAATAGTGTCCACTTGTCTCCTTCAGAGCTCAAGAAAAGCGTATCACTCAGAGATGTGAAGAGGTTTAAATCCAGTAACGGACATGAGGGTGCTGTAACACTACAATAGGAATCAGTGATTTGTGTATCTCTCAGCTTCAGAGGGTACAGAACGCTGCAGCACGACTTAACTGGCACACGAAGGTTTGACTGGCACACGAAGGTTTGACCACATTTCTCCTGTTTTAGCCTCCCTGCACTGGCTGCCTGTACATTCCAGGATTCATTTTAAAGTTCTTTTATTTGCTTTTAAAGTGCTAAATGGTCTTGCCCCGCCCTATCTGTCAGAGTTGCTGCAGCCATACACACCATCTCGATCCCTCAGGTCATGTGATCAGCTGCTCCTGAGTGTCCCAAAGACAAAACAAGCTCAGAGGAGACCGTGCTTTTGCTGTGGCAGCTCCTAAACTGTGGAACAACCTTCCTTGAACATCAGACTCTTCCCTGTCTGTTTTTAAATCTCTTCTTAAAACCCATCTCTTCTCCCTGGCCTATGACACCATCTGAGATGTTGACTTTTAATAATTTTATTCGCTTGTATTATCTGATTGTATGATTCCTCAACTTTTATTATGTGACTCTTAATTATTTTAATCATTTTTATTACCTAATTGTGATCGTTTTGTTGTGTGTACAGCACTTTGGTCCAATAGGTGTTTAAAGTGCTCTATAAATAAAGCTTAAATATTGATTGTTTTAGACCTTGCCGTTTGTCCTTGGCGTCCATCTGCCTGTGTTTGTCCTTGGCTGTCTGTTTGCTGCTGTCCGGATTGTCCCGACTGGTCTCTGCCTCCATCTGGGTCGTCCATTGACTGCCGACTGGTCCTGTGTTGGTGCCCGCTGTCTGGACGGCGTGGGGCGAGCTGCGTCACGCGTCCTGCGGGCTGAACTGGGCCGACTGATGCCCAGATCGACTAATTGAACAGGCGTCGGCTGGAGTGGCGTCTCTTCTGGGGCGACAGATCAAACCAGGGTGGACTTTGGACTGTCATGTGATTGACAGTAATCCTGGTTTGGTGTAGGAAATGTGTGTGTGTGTGTTTCCTGTTTTATAGAACATTTTACTGAATTGCACTTTTATTATTGACTGGAGCTATTGCTACCTTTTAAAATTGTGAATATTTTAACTTTGCATTATTTAATTAAACAACTGTGCAATTTAATTGGTGTCAGTGTGTGACATTGCCTCAAGCCTCCTTTGCAAACGAGCCTGCGTGCTTTTAAAGATAACTTTTAGGTACATTCATTTTAACCAATTTTATTTATTTAAAATAGTATTTTTAAACTTCAGTATCCTATTTTTATCCATACCCTTCCGGCTACACTAGAGTACATTTTTGTCTGTTTATTTGTACTTTTACTTAAGTACAGTGTTTGAGTACTTTCTCCACCACTGCTTGCAGATTCCCTCTAAATTCATGCAGATGAACGCTCTGACAGCAGTATGAACCAAACATCAGTCTTTCATTGAAAACATCCACCCGTCTCCTCAACGGAACACAAGTGTGTCATAATACTTGCACATGTACACCGCTGCAGCTCCTACCTGTTGTGTGCAGGTGTGTCTGAGGTTTCCAGGTGATGTCCAGCAGTCTGCGCTGACGATCGATCTCTTCCTCGTACTGGACGATGGTTTTTTCAAACTCTGTGAATATTTCTTCAGCAGCAGCAGTTAGTCGCTCGCTGATAAACTCTCTCAGAGACTGAACTGAAGACATTGTTGCTGCACACACTCAAACATTCACCTCTCACTCACAAACCACCACAAACAATCAGCTAACTATGCTAACTGTTAGCCCCTGCTGCACTTCCGGTTGTGTCTCATCGTAAAAAGCTTGAAGAAAACTGAAATATGAAGAAATACTCTAAATTCAATAAAACATAACATTCTATAAATTATATGAGCGGCTTCAGTTAACCAAGAACAAATGATTCCAACACAGCTAAAATATTTGCCTTAAATCGCACTGTGTAATATTGCAGATAGCGCTGTTCACTTCCGGTGGTGTCTCAATGAAAAGCACCGGCGGAAGTAGTAAAAAGATTTTTTTTATTATTATTATTATTTTTAAATAACTTTTTTTTAACTATTAATAATAATAATAATAATGAATTCAATTTATAACACGCATTTCATCAGTGAAAATCTCAAAGCGCTACACACATTGAATGTACACACATTCATACACCGGTAGCGGCAGACTACCATGCAAGGTGCTTTCCAGTCCTACCGGGAGCAACTCGGGGTTAAGTGTCTTGCCCAAGGACACAACGACACATGGTGTGGGGAACCGGGATTCGAACCGCCAACCTTCCGATCGGGGGACGACTGCCATTACCACTACACCACGGTCGCCCCCCCAACTATTAACAACACAAAACAAAAAAGTACAAATTCTTACACTCAAAATTTACAAAAGGTGATTCATAACAGTGAAACAAATAAAGAGCAATGAAAAATAAATAAATAAAAATAAATAATTATATGAGGAAATTGAAATCAGCCAAGAAACTAAGAAATTTGCCAGCATTTTTTTCAATGACATATTTAAAAGATTTTGCCTAGGACTTTAACTCATTCTTCCAGTGGTTCACATTAGGTTTACATTTGAAAAAACGACATTTATGAACATAATGTTTAGCTAATAAAATCAAACTATTGATAGCATATTCATTATCGTATTAATTAACCCAAATTTAATTTATTTTAAAGTGCGAGTAAGTAGCTGAATCCCTTTGGATTGGATCCACATTTTAAAATCAAGCCAAAATTGTTGAACTACCCTGCAATCAAAGAAAAGATGTTCCAGGTTCTCACTCTCTGTTTCACAAAAAACACAATTCCCAGTGTCCATTTTAAATGTTGTCCTTAGAAATTCCTTAGTAGCTTAAATTCTATTTAAGATTTTCAATTGAATTTCCTTGGCTTTAGGAGAGACTGGATATGATATAAAATTAGTTCAGATCTTTTTGATGTCTACTTTACCAAAGTCCTTCAGAATATAGCCTGGCCCTCGCCTTCCTGCACAGCTCCGCTTAATTCTCATTTCGAAGTGAAGGACAAGGGTCTGGTTTTAACCAGGCTATTCAGAATATATTGTCTCCTAATTAAGTTAGGAGAATAGTGATGCAGTAGTTTGTTTCTCAAAAATGTATTGTTACATTGATAGTCAGAGAAAGCAACTCCATCAATACAGAGTTGTTTCAGGGGAAATATCAGAGAATATAATATATTGTCTCACCATAGCCCTAAGAGAGACTGGAATAGCTTTAAAATTTGGTTATACTTTTTCTCATCACAATGGAGTTGAAATTTTTTACAGAACTCTTGATATTGTAAAATGTTTCCTTCGTTGTCCATAAAATGGGCCACAGCCCACACTATTTTTAGAACACCATTCCTCGATAAACATAGATTTTTTTTTGTTAATCAGAATGTACCTATTATTCAACACTGGTGTATTGTGTGGTGTGAAATTATGACTGAAAATGAGTTTTGAGTAAAGAAGAACCTGTTTATGAAAATCTGAAAGTTTCACCGGCAATCTGCTAAATTCAAAATCACATTGTAAGAGAAAATGAAGTCCCCCTATCTTATTAAACACCAAATTGTGTACCGGTATATATGACCAAATTGAAAGATTATTATTTAGAATCTTTTTTAGCCATTTAAGTTTTAACGTACCATTCATAATTCCAAAGTCTATTGCATTCCCTCCACCGTCTTTGTAAGTTTTAATCAAGTCATCTTTACATATATAGGGATTTTTTTCCTCCAAATGTAATTAAAATTTAAAGTATTAATAGCCTTTATCATCTTGGTTGATATAGGAAGGGAAAAGACTGGATAAATAAATCTGGAAAACTGTCCATCTTAGTTAATAAAATCCTACCAAAAATTGAAATGTCCCTCTGTGACCACATATTTAGAATCGATTTACATTTGTCAATATTGTTCCAAATATTCACCTTATCAGAAACCATTTTATCCTTTGTTATCACTACACCCAAGTATTTTACCTATTTTTTAACATTTATGTTACATATTGATAGCGTCGGATGGTCCTTCAGGGAAAATAGCTCACATTTATTAATATTTAAGCGAAGACCCGAGGCTTTAGAAAACAGATCTATGGTTTGAAGTGCTACAGGAATCTGATCTTAATTTTTCAAGAAAAGGTAAAAAGTGTGATGACCATAGAACTGTACTGTATTATTATTTCCTAATTCTCTGATAATAATAATATTACCTAAATTTATGCAGTTTAATTTGTTAATTTGTTTAAGCATTTGCTGACCTTCGGATGCATGACAAAATATATTTTACATGTTTATTTGTATCATTGTAATTTGAGAATGTCATTTGTTATTCTGTTCTTGCGTTCCTTTGTTCTGTATGTTCAATAGTTCAATAAAGTAAAAAAAAAACCTGTACTGTATTATAATTTAAAAACACATGTTTGGCAGAGGTGGAACCCATTTTTTTTCTCATGAAATGTAAAAACAGACATTCTGGTTCAATATTTACAAATGGATGAAAAAGATTGAATGACTTCTGACTACGTTCCTAAAGATAATGTTGATTTGAGTTTACACCACCATACCATACCACATAATTTATAAAGCCCTTTGAGATTTTCATTAACGAAAAGTGCGTTATAAATTAAATTCATTATTATTATTATTAAACAGCAACAAGGCCAAACTTAATAACACAATAAAATTAACTTCACACTTGTGCTATTTTGTATCCAACAATAAAATCTTGATATTAAAAACTTTCCTGGGTTATATTGTATTTTAAGCTTTATATGTAGCAATTCTTAAATTGCTTAAAAGAACACCAACATTAATTATTCTTAATGTATTAATTATTAATTATTAGCACTTTGAGATTTTCATTAATGAAAAGTGCGTTATAAATTGAATTCATTATTGTTATTATTATTAATGAAACTTATTTTACTCGGTCAATCTCTTTAACGCCATTTTAACAGAACTGATAATTATAAGATAATTATGAGATACTTTTTAACTATGGCTATCTTGATGAAATACATTTTTACTGTTAGATAGTGCCGTTAAAAATAAAACATTTCATGAAAAGGACTGATGAGTTGTTGCCAGCCCAAAGCAATTATCATCTTTTGTTTTGATTTAATTCTAAAGAATCTTCATAAACACATAAAAAAAAAACTAATTTTATGTTGATTTAATCAGAACACAGAGAAACACGTCAGATTTTATTAATTTTGTGAGATTTACCTTTCTGTCCGAGTGCTGTTCGACAACAAAAGTAGTTTACGTTCCAGTGATACTGCATCTTCCTGCCCCATATCACGGTACTAAGTAAAATTCAAATCAAACCTAATCAATCATCGTTACAAAACAACACTTTATATTAACAAACAGAACCACAGATACATTTAAAGGCTCCTTTAACACAAACCACATTCAGAACTTTTCCCCTCCAGACCGTGGCGGACTGGCCATCGGGAGCACCAGGACATTTCCTGTTGGCCTGGCCCGCTGGGTGATTGCTGAGGGGCTGGACTAAAGGCTCGCTTCGAGTCGTGCTTAAGTATTTTTAATAAACAGTTCCTGCCGCTCCCTCGTATCCTCACTGAAGCTCCCACAGACTGAGCAGCGATAGTCAAGTGGCTTCAGACATCTGCCAAGTTCCTGGCAAAAATCATTACAGACATGTTCCTGTTTTTATTTTCTACACCACCTTATAATCTAGCGGCTTTTATTTAGTATTTTTAATATCATTTTCTTTCATATGGTCTTCTCAATATGTATGCTTTTTATGTTATCTTTGTTGTCCACTGTCGTCATCACTCTTTGTTAAAACCAGGTCTCTTGTACACGAGTCCCCGAGGCTCAATGGTATTATTAACCTGTGTNTTCATGAAAAGGACTGATGAGTAGTTGCCAGCCCAAAGCAATTTTCATCTTTTGTTTTGATTTAATTCTAAAGAATCTTCATAAACACATTCAGAAAAAAAAAACTAATTTTATGTTGATTAAATCAGAACACAGAGAAACACGTCAGATTTTATTAATTTTGTGAGATTTACCTTTCTGTCCGAGTGCTGTTCGACAACAAAAGTAGTTTACGTTCCAGTGATACTGCATCTTCCTGCCCCATATCACGGCACTGAGTAAAATTCAAATCAAACCTAATCAATCATCGTTACAAAACAACACTTTATATTAACAAACAGAACCACAGATACATTTAAAGGCTCCTTTAACACAAACCACATTCAGAACTTTTCCCCTCCAGACCGTGGCGGACTGGCCATCGGGAGCACCAGGACATTTCCTGTTGGCCTGGCCCGCTGGGTGATTGCTGAGGGGCTGGACTAAAGGCTCGCTTCGAGTCGTGCTTAAGTATTTTTAATAAACAGTTCATGCCGCTCCCTCGTATCCTCACTGAAGCTCCCACAGACTGAGCAGCGATAGTCAAGTGGCTTCAGACATCTGCCAAGTTCCTGGCAAAAACCATTGCAGACATGTTCCTGTTTTTATTTTCTACACCACCTTATAATCTAGCGGCTTTTATTTAGTATTTTTAATACCATTTTCTTTCATATCTTCTTCTCAATATGTATGCTTTTTATGTTATCTTTGTTGTCCACTGTCGTCATCACTCTTTGTTAAAACCAGGTCTCTTGTACACGAGTCCCCGAGGCTCAATGGTATTATTAACCTGTGTAAATAAAGGTTGAATGAAAAGAAATTTATAAAGCACATTTAAAACAACAGCTGTTACCAAAGTGCTTAACAATAAAATCTATGAGATTAATTTAATGGGGAAAAAAATAAAAATGATGACAGTACTGAAAATTTATTAAAAGTGTCAAAGAAAAACATAAAAACACTGAACAAAATATAGTAAATCAAATCATACTGAGTGAAATGCCAGAGAAAACAGAAGTTTTTAGTTTAATCATATAGTTTAACTGTTTTTAATTTAGAAATTGGGGCTGCTGTTTTTTCTGACCACAGATCTATTTTATTCAACACCTCTTTTGTCTGCGAGTCAATCCCCACTCCAGCCAGGCCTTGTCAGACATTAAGAGTCATATTGCCAGTAATGTAAGTGTACGCGATCTTGGTGTCTCTGACCACAAGGCCATTGCTATGGAGCTGCGCTTTCAAACTAAACAGTAGGGGTGGGCGATATGGCTCAAAAATTATATTGTGATATTTCAGAGCATTATCACGATAACGATAAATTTTTTGATATAACAAAAAAATCTTTTTTTATTTATTTGCCAAAATTAACTTAACATGTTGCTTTGCAGTATTATAAAATTTAAAAAAAAAACAAGGGGAAATTTTACTGAAATTACTTTATTTAGTAAAGTATTCAGTCTCCAAGAATAAAAATAAAAATAATCTGTTATTTCGATTGAAAAAGTCTGCACAAAATATAGATCAACAAAATCCACCACAAAAACTAAAGTGCAGGTGTAGTTTCCTAAAACAACTAAATAAAATGAAGCTTAAGATTTTTTGAGCATAAATGAAACATACAACAAATTATATGTTGCCTTTAAATGAGCTGTAACTTCTACAAGTTGTGACAAGGCATCCAGTTGACCCTGAAACTTGTTCATGTTTCAGCTTCATCTGTTCCTGCAGGAACGTGTCATTCCTCTGATTCATTTTTTTAACTGATCTGTCTCTGATCGTGGACCGACTGTGGAGCCGCGCGTGTTTGTAACGACAGTTTAGCGGGGGACAAGCAGCACAGCGGCTGCTCAGAGCGGGGGGAGGGGGGGGCATTTGAGCTGTCTGTGCCAGCTGAGACGCGCGCACGTTGTTTGTTTTTAGCATTTTAGTAGTAACTAATTAACGTCACACCAGTACAGACTGGTGGAGGGGAGGTGCGCAGTTGTTTGAAGCGCTCGGGTGTTAAGGGGGTGGGGCGCCCTGACGTATTACGTCATGAAATTAGCATATCATGATATAACTTTTTTGCCTGGGCAAGTTTTTTTACCGGTAATACCGGGAATGATATGATATGGCCCAGCCCTACTAAACAGTGTAAACAAAAGCGACAAATCTCTTTCAGGAATCTGAAAAACATCAACCCAGATATCAGAGCAGCAGACCTTCAGCACTGTCTTACTGTTCATCCATCATCCCTTAATGAGTCAGTCGACTTCTACAATAAAACCTTGAGTGATCTTTTGGACCTACGTGCGCACCTGTTAAAATGAAATCAGTCAACTTTACCTGTTCAGCTCCCTGGTACAATGATGAGCCTCTTGGACTTGAGCTCAACTTTTGATACAGTGGATCATGGCGTCTTTCTCCATTTCCTACAACACACTGCAGGATTGACTGAGACAGCTCTGGAATCGTTCTGCTGTTACCTTTCGGACAGATCTAAGTCTCCATTGGGAAAACAAGATCCCAAACTCACACAGTCACCTGTGGTGTCCCTCAGGGGTCAGTCCTTGGGCCCACATTATTTACTTTCTACATCCTCCCTCTCAGTAACATGATCACTCACCACAGGGTCTCTTTTACATAGGTGCTATCTTCACTTCCAGGAAGATGGCCCCTGTGTACGTACATGGCTTGCCATCCACCTCTGCAGTGATTGTATTATGTTTTTTCATTTCTCATTTGTGACATCAACTCTCTGCTGGTATGTCAACGACAACAATTTCTGGATCTTCGACTTTGTGCCACCAACCCGCCTATTTTGACCACTATGAGTGGAGTTTTGGACTTTGGACCCCTCTCCCTCCTTTGTGGGTGGACGTGCCTGTTTACCTGCGCTGTGTACCTGCCTACAAGGAGACAACGCTCCAAACATCTGGGAAAACGTGCTGGCTGGCTGGTGAAGCTTAAAGCCCACCTTGCACTCTCTGCAGCAACCTCTCCAGCTGATGATCACTGTTTCCATTGCCGATCCTGGAGCTGAGCTGATCCTGTGGTGCACTGTCTGGTCCCGTTGGTTGGGTTCAATTCTCACAGTATGCGGCTGTGTTTCTGGCTTGTGATACGGGTCGAACTCTGCAAATTTGAGACCACTGGACTGGGCACTGCAGTCATCTCCTCCTGCAGTGGATTATATGAAGCTGGCTATGATAAATGTTAGGGCACTGGCTAATAAAACTTTTATCTTACATGTCTTTTTCTGCTCCAGCTGATTGGAATTTCTTTTCATCACCGAGTCTTGGATCTGCCCTAGTGAGCTCAGTGTTCTTTTTTTGGGAGGGTATTATTGCCAGAAGATTGCTCTTTTTTCGATACTCCAAGGACAACTTGTCATGGTGGAGGATTACTGACTGTTTTTAAGAAACATTTAAACTGCTGACAGCTCCATGATTAAGCCAATTATTAGTTTCAAACTGCACTGTTTTGAGCTGGGCCGCTCCAATCCAGTTCTGTATGCTGTGCTTTATAGACCACCTAAATATAACAAGCAGTTTTTGAATGAACTCTGACTTTCTAACTGGAATCCTACTCAAATATGATGGTGTTTTAATTGTGGGGATTTCAATATTCATGTCTGTGTAATGATATAGGCACTTAGTCAGTTCACTGATCTTACCTATACTGTACTTAGATGTAAATTTGAGCAGGGTTTAGACTGACACAAATTATCATCAATAATTCAAGGGGTCTCACTTTTTCAGATCATTAACAATTCTGTGACTCAGTGATGAGATGTAACTGACAGGAAACATTATTTATGTTGGTACAGCAGAGCTGAACCATTTAATAACAGAATCATAAAATTACATCACAACATATTTACATGATTGGATCGATCGGAATTTCCTATAACTAACTGTTCAGCAGATTTAAACTTAGAGACAACAGACAAGTTAAGGGTCTTATATTAACTTTTCTGCAGGCACATAAACTTAAAGTTTAGTTACTGGCAAAATATATAGTTTAGGAGAAGTTTCAGCATGAGAAGGAGGAAAGGTGGAGGATAAAAAGAAGTTAGAGTCAGGGGGTTATCCTGAGAGTATGTGCTGTAAACCAGAGGTCGCATACTTTCTGGCAGACGCTCGCTAGCCGTTGGTCCACTTGGCAAAACATCTAATAACTTGTTACCTTCAAAGATGATCAATCTTCTAGGGTTTCAGTGTCTACTGACGTCCGCGTTAATCAGACCAGAAAAGCGGGTTTCCTGGTTGGTTTCAGAAAAAAAAGTGTTCTTGGATGAGAACACTCATTGTAGTCGGAGCTTAAGCTCAAAGTCGGCTTCCACAGCGAGCTTGCTGTTAAACCTTGCTGAGAAATGCAGACCTTTTTGCTCATCAGCTTCAAAGAGAAAGTTCACATCTCAACTTCTTCACCAGACTCGTGGAGAGCAGGAAGTTAGAGTTTTTGTAGAGGGCTTAACCCCGTCAAATCCAACCCGCTCATTGGTTGTTTCCCAGAGAACAGGAGTGACTTTGCAGGTCAGCGAGTTGAAGTCTGAAGGACAGGCAGGAAGATAGTTTAGTGAACAGACAGACGGATTCACCAGTAAAGTGATTACTTTGGCCATCTCATAGCCAAAACTAAGAAGTTCAACTTAATACCCTGAACTGTCACACAGTTTTAAGCACCATCGTACTGCAGAATAAACCAGCATATTAAGAGTAACAACTCAATGCAAATACGAATAACACAAGGTTATAAAATGATTAAGTCTGAATTAAACACAAATTAAAGGAAGTCTCTTCTGATTTGTGTCTCTTGATTCAAACTAAACTGGAATAAAACAGTGATTTTGTCCTTCACTGTAGGTTTTCAGAAAAAAGGAGATTCACTCAAGGGTGAATTCAGGTGTTTTCACCGACAGTTCAGAGACCAGGGTGTTCCACTACATCTGCTGCTCTGATAAACCATTAGCTCAGGAGTTTTTAGATCTCATCCAGTCCTTTAACTTTATACAGTGTTGATGCATGCTCAATAATCCAGGTAGAAAAATCTAAAAAAAGTTAAGTCTGGTCCTCTGGACAGGTTCAAAAAACAAAAACAAAATCGTAGAAACATTTCGTCTTTCATCCGAAAAAGTCTTTTGGATGAAAGATGAAATGTTTCTACAATTGTTTGTTTTTTGAACCCATCCAGAGGACCAGACATACAGTAACTTTTTTAGATTTGTATAGTGTTGTTGGTCTGACTCACCAGCAGGGCCGCACACTTTAACATATGGCTTTCTTTAATTTAGAAATTTGTTAGACTGTTTTTTCTGACGACAAACCTGTTTTATTCAACACCTTTTTGGTGTGTGAGTCTACACCTCCCCCTCCACTCAGGCCCTGTCGAGTATTTAACCACTCTACTGCTGTTCTCTTCTCCTCTGCCTTTGCCACTAACAGACTCCGGACCCTTTGTGTACCTTACTACAAATGAGTTGCTATCTCAGCATCAGGAGACCTGTGTAAAGATCTTGGATTCAGTCACCCCGTTAAAGATCAGGAATCCTAAACACACACCCCATCCTTGGTTAAATGAGTCCATTCGAGCAACCAGACGTCAGTGCAGAAGAGCGGCGCGTAAATGGAAGAAAGATACATTTCAGGTTTCTTTTGATGTTAAAAACATGTTGGCAAGCATATCAGACCACTGTTAAACAAGAGAAAACAAATATTTCTCCAAAATTATCACCTTCAACAGTCCTAATCCCCAAGTTCTTTTTAACACCGTTAACTCCATTTTACCACTACGGCCGTGGCGTAATGGCAGTCGTCCCCCGATCGGAAGGTTGGTGGTTCGAATCCCGGTTCCCCACACCATGTGTTGTTGTTGTGTCCTTGGGCAAGACACTTAACCCCGAGTTGCTCCCGGTAGGACTGGAAAGCGCCTTGCATGGCAGTCTGCCACTACCGGTGTATGAATGTGTGTATGAATGGGTAGATGGTTGGTATTGTAAAGCGCTTTGGGGCCCCTCATAGGGGGCTGGAAAGCGCTATATATATAAAATTGCGACCACCCGGGCTCTCATTTCTCCTCCAACACATGATCCATCCATTCCACCTCAATCTGTTGCTGTATTTGACCATTTTGAACCAGTCTCTCTGTCTTCTCTAGAGCAGGTCATGTGCAGCCTGAAACCATCTGGTTCACCCTTTGATGTGGTCCCCCCTCGGCTACTAAAGGAGGTTTTTCACACTCTAGGTCCCTCCATTCTCTCTATTGTAAATAGCAGTCTATCCTCGGGTGTGGTGCCAAAATCATTAAAACATGCTGCTGTTCAACCTCTCCTGAAAAAACCAAACCTCAACCCTTCAGTAGTTTTTTAACTTCAGGCCTGTCTCCAGACTCCCATTTATTTCTAAACTTCTAGAGAAAATAGTTGAGTCCCAGTTGAAGTGCTTCCTGGAGGATCACGCTATCCCCGAGCTATTCCAGTCTGGCTTCAAATCTCTCCACAGCACTGAGACTGCCTTACTGAAGTTTTTAACGACATCTTCCTATCCACAGACACTGGTGACTCTGTGTTGCTTGTCCTATTGGACCTTACATCCGCGTTCGACACCATCGACCATGAGATCCTCATTGCTAGGTTGGAGCAGTGGGTGGGCATCACAGGGTCAGCCCTCAATTGGTTCAGATCCTACCTCTCTGACAGATCCTTTTGTGTCTCCATCAATGATTTTAGTTCTGCAGTGGCAGCTCTTAAATGGGGGGTACCGCAGGGGTCCATCCTGGGTCCTCTCTTATTCTCCTTATACCTGCTGCCACTTGGTGCTATTTTCCGGAAACACAACATACCCTTCCACTTCTACGCCGATGACTGTCAAATTTACCTTCCCCTAAGGCAAAATGGAACATGCTCTATTCAGCCTCTGCTCGACTGCCTGGCTGACATCAGGGACTGGATGGCTTTAAATTTCTTAAGTTTCAATGATAAGAAGTCTGAAGCCATACTGTTCCTTCCCAATGACACAACCTCGAACCACTGCATCGACCTTTCCGCTCTACCCCTGTCTGAAAAACAAAAGGTCACGAATCTGGGAGTGATAATGGATCCCTCCATGAAACTCAACAGCCATGTAAATTTGATCGTTAAATCCTGTTTTTTCCAGCTGAGGCGACTGTCCAAGCTGAAGCCCATACTTTCCAAAAATAACCTGGAGACAGTAATTCACGCATTTATTACATCTAGGCTTGATTACTGCAATTCACTTCTGCTTGGCGTCAGTCAGGCCACCATTGCACGATTACAACTGGTTCAGAACGCAGCAGCCCGATTTTTAACCAGTACACGCAGAAGAGAGCACATTACACCAGTCTTGGCCTCCCTGCACTGGCTACCGGTTCATCTTAGAGTCCAGTTCAAAATTCTCCTGTACGTCTACAAATCACTGAACAGCCTCGCCCCCGCCTATCTCTCGGAGTTGATTCACCCATATGTCCCACCACGTGCTTTGAGGTCAGAGGACCAGGTACTTTTAAGAGTTCCAGTAACTCGCTTGAAGCGCAGAGGTGACAGGGCCTTCTCCGTAGCAGGCCCAAGGCTCTGGAATGAGTTACCTCTACCTGTCAGACAGGCCCCCTCCCTCGCAGTTTTCAAATCCCGGTTAAAAACTCACTACTATTCTGTTGCTTTCAACACCAGCTGATATGTACTTGATTGTTTTATTTATGATCTGCAATGTTTTTATGTCTTTCATGTTGTACTTCATTGTCTGTTGCCTGTTGTTTGTCCAGCACTTTGGTGTGGACTTGTTCCTGTTGAAAGTGCTTTACAAATAAAATGGTATGGTATGGTATATAAATAAGCTCCATTTACCATTTACCAAATATGCCTCAGTCTGCCAGCATTGAGGCCTCTGTAGACACCTGTAATTAGTTTGTCAGACATCTGTTGTAAAGGTTGAGTCGATTAGGCCATCGATTTCACACTCCACAGCTGAGCCCTCTATCTTTGTCCCCTGCTCAGCAGTCTTCAGTCAGTTTGAACCCATTTCCCCCTCATTTTTAAATGATGTTGTTGGCCATATGAAACCCTCATGTTCCCCTTCTGAGCCCATACCTGCAGCATTTTTTAAACAAGTTTTACCATTAACTAGACACCCTGATGCATGCTCATTAACTGGACCCTCTGTTCTTGCCATTATAAACAGCAGTATGGCTACAGGTGGGGTTCCTGATGTTTTCCAACATGTACCGTATTTTCCGGAATATAGGTCGCGGCTTTTTATCATTTTTGCATGCCCTGCGACCTAGATTCAGGTGCGACCTATTTATGGCTTTTTATAAAATAAGCTGATTTGTAATAATTTATTAACAAAAATTAAACTGAGACACACTCTTACAATAATGTCAGCTAACAAATATTTTTTAGGTGTTTATCCTGCTAAAATTATTCATTTATTAAAGAAAAGTTCAGCTCAGACACATATTTGCTATAATTTTTATCAAACAAATAATTGTTTTTAAGTGTTAATCTTCTTAAAAGCCTTGCTGTGCGCTCCTGTGGCAGACATTTGCAGCAGAGCTAAACACGGTCCACATTTTGACGTAGGTGCGACCTATATTCCGGAAAATACGGTAGTGGTAACGCCATTAATTAAAAAACCTAGACTTAACCCTTCAAGGCCTTCTCATGAGACTGCAGCCTCAGGCACCCCGCCTACCTATGTCTATGATGTTTGGTTGATGTGTTTTTTGGACAGACTGTACTGAAATGAAATTTAGTTGTGCTTCGGTGCAGTGACAATAAGTCAGAGTCAGAGTCAGAGAGTCTTTATTGTCATTTGCACCGCATGTGGTACATGTGATGAAAACGAGATTATGTACACGAGGTCCCAGTTACATCCAACAACAAATGAAAGAGAAAAACAGTAATAACATCTAGAAAACTAAGAAAAACATCAACTAGTAATACACTAAGCCTAATATAGTGGGAATAAACAGCAGCACGAACATGAGTTTGTATGAGCAGATGGTCACAGATGAACACAGATGAACACAGCAACAAGAAAACAGATCAGCATCAGTATGATGTGATATTTTGCAGTGTTTATTTTTTATTTTATTTTTATTTATTCATGAGTCTAACAGCCTCAGGGTAGAAGCTGTTCCTCAGTCTAGTGGTTCTACACTTGATGCTCCTCAACCTCCGTCCTGAGGGGAGTGGGGCAAAGAGTGAGTGTGCTGGATGAGTGAGGTCTTTCATGATGCAGGTGGCTCTTTTCCTGCATCTAGAGGTGTAAATGTCTGTGATGGTGGGGAGACTGACTCCAACAGACTTCTGTGCAGCCTTCACCACTCTCTGCAGAGCTTTCCTCTCTTCAACTGTGCAGCCTCCATGCCACACGTTGATGCTGGAGCACAGGATGCTCTCCACTGCACACCTGTAGAAGGAGGTGAGGACTGGGCTGCTCAGACCAGCTCGTCTCAGCCGTCTGAGGAAGTAGAGTCTCTGATGACCTTTCTTGATCAGGCTGGTGGTGTTGTTGCTCCAGCTGAGGTTATCATTCATGTGTACACCCAAGTATTTGTAGCTGGAGACCACTTCCACTGCAGACCCACCTATTTTCAGTGGGGCATGGGTGTGTTTGTTCCTTCTGAAGTCCACAATCATCTCCTTTGTCTTCTTCACATTCATGTGAAGATTATTCTCTTTGCACCAGCTCTCCAGGTGTTCCACCTCCTGTCTGTAGCTGGACTCATCATTGTTTGTAATGCATCCCACCACCGCTGTATCATCTGCAAACTTAACAATATGACAGCCTGGAAGTGTGGCTGTACAATCATATGTGAGCAGAGTGAACAGAAGGGGGCTCAGCACACATCCCTGAGGAGAGCCAGTGCTGAGGGTTATGGTGGAGGAGGAGAAGTTGTGGATCTTCACGGACTGTGGTCTGTCTGTTAAGAAGTCTAGTATCCAGTTACAAATAGAGGGGCTTAGTCCAAGTGTAGATAGTTTGTCTATCAGAGTTTGGGGGATCATGGTGTTGAAGGCAGATGTGAAGTCCACAAAGAGCAGACGCACGTATGAGTCTTTCTGATCCAGGTGGGTGAGAGCAGTGTGGACCACGGAAGAAATGGCGTCCTCTGTTGATCGGTTCTCACGGTATGCGTATTGATGAGGGTCCTCGTTGATGTTGACGGTTGCCTTGATGTGGGACATGACCAGTTTCTCAAAACATTTAGCGACTATCGGGGTGAGGGCCACCGGTCTATAGTCATTCAGACCAGTCACTGTGGAGCTCTTTGGGACTGGGATGATGGTCGCGGTCTTCAGGCAGGTGGGAACTAACTCCAGTGCAAGTGAGGTGGTGAAGATGTCAGCCAGCACCTCACAGAGCTGGTCCGCACATTCCTTCAGAACTTTCCCTGGGATGTTGTCTGGTCCGGTTGCTTTATGAGGATTAATCTTTCTGAGACTGCCTCTCACTTCTGCTGCGGACACCCTGAGATGCTCTTCATCTGGTGATGAGGTGAGTCTGGTGCTAGCAGGTCTGTTTGGATCATCAAAACGTGCATAAAACTTATTGAGGGCATCAGGCAGAG
>JBBPBX010025960.1:0-38467 GCA_038048925.1 Garcialebias charrua
ATGAAAAGTGTTTTTAAGCTAATAGTAGTCTAATGAAAAGCATAAAATAAGCTTGTTGAGAAATTTTCACAAGTCAAAAATGTCATCCTAACTCAAATTTAGACTTTGCAAAGTGAAAAAATTCTCATCTGGTGTTTTTGACCCCCCTCCTCCTGCCTGCTCTCCGTCCCCTGAATATGACGTAGGCAGTGCAACGAGTCGTCCCTCATACAGTAATATTAGTGTGTGTATCTAGTTGTGGACAAAAAGGTTTCAGTGTGTAGCAATTAGGGATGCAGCAAAAAAAATCTATTTTTTAAAGAATCAAGATTCTTAGTCCTGGCGATTCAGAATCTATTCTAAAAGCCCCAAAATCGATTTTAAAACTTTTTTAAAATTTTATATTGTATTTTTACCGCTCCTGTGCATTCGGCCGCTGTAGAATTTTGGCCGTGTAGGGCCACCGTAGTTAGTTAGCCAGGCAGCTCCCAATGGAGCCTGCTAGCAAGGAGGGAGACAGCATGTTTCAACTTGCTCCTTCATCTTTAAAAATCATTTTAGATCCTACTATGTTCTGGGGAAGACAGAGCTTAACAAGACATTGGTAACTGTTTCAGGACATTTTCAACACCCCCACTTCCACGTTAGCATACGGCGCTAGCATGCTAACGTTAGCATACGGCGCTAGCATGCTAACGTTAGCATGCGGCGGCTAACGCACGGCTATTCGTATTTCCAGGATAGAAATGCCCATTAATGCACTAAATCACCAAACTGTTTTTGACAAACTAAAGTGATATCCTTCAGATTCAAAAAAGTCTTCTGCTTCCATTTTAAATGACAGACAAGAGGACAGTAATGATGGGTTTATAGCTTCAGTGTTATTGTAAGATAGCAAAGGAGGTCTTAATTGTGTCATAAAAGTGCGTCCAGAAAATTACTACAGAAATCACTGTACTTCGGCATGTAGCAGGAAAAATGTAAAAAACTATTTCTTTAAGCTACTGACTTGAAAAAAGCATACTAAGTATGTTTATGTGTGTTGTTTACTATATGAAATTCTTGTTATATCGATTTTTTCAGATTTGATTACATTTCTCCTTTAACAGCTCGTCTCTGAATTTCTCACAACATTCTTCCTTCTTTAGCTTCCACCATTTGGTCTTCTTCTCTGATTTTACTCTTTTTCTCTTCTTCGCAACAACAGTCATTCTACACACAACCATCCGATGCTGTCTGGCCACGCTCTCCCCTGCCACAACCTTACAGTCTCCAATCTCCCTCAGGTTTCCTCTTCTACACAGAATGTAGTCGACCTGTGTACTCCTTCCTCCACTCTTATAGGTCACTCTATGTTCCTCCCTCTTTTGGAAATAGGTATTGACTATAGCCATTTCCATTCTCTTGGCAAAATCCACCACCATCTGTCCTTCCTGGTTTCTTTCCTTGACACCAAACCTACCCATCACTTCCTCATCCCCTCTGTTTCCTTCACCAACATGTCCATTCAGGTCTGCTCCAATCACCACTCTTTCCTCCCTGGGAATACTCTCTATCACTTCATCCAAATCTTTCCAAAATTTATCTTTCTCCTCCCCATCACATCCAACCTGTGGAGCATAACCACTGACGATGTTTAGCATCAGACCTTCTACTTCTACCTTCAGACACATCACCCTATCTGACACTCTCTTCACCTCTACTACATTCTTTGCCAACTCCTCCTTCAGGACCACCCCTACTCCATTTCTCTTTCTATCCACACCATGGTAAAACAGTTTGAACCCTGCTCCAATACTGCGAGCCTTGCTGCCCTTCCACTTGGTCTCTTGGACACATAAAACATCTACCTTTCTTCTCTGCATCATGTCAGCCAGCTCTCTACCTTTGCCTGTCATTGTCCCCACATTTAGAGTTGCAACCCTCAGTCCTACATTCTTCACTTTCCTCCTCTCCCTCTGTCTCCTGACACGTTTTCCTCCTCGGCGTCTTCGACTAACAGTAGTACAATTTCCGCCGGCACCCTGTTTGTCAACAGCACCGGTGGCGGACGTTGTTAACCCGGGCCTCGACCGATCCGGTATGGTTTCACTTTGATGAACTCGCATTATGGTTTTGGCAAGTGTTTTACATCGGATGCCATTCCTGACACAACCCTCACCATTTACCCGGGCTTGGGACCGGCACAAGAGATACATGGCTTGTGCTCCCTAGTGGCTGGGTTGACCTATATTCCAGAAAATACGGTATTTAAATGAAACAGCTTTTCTTTCTGCTGCTCCTTTGTGCAGGGCCAAACTCACCCGACAGATTGGACATTTGTTGAACGCTGGATGAGCGTTCTGATGCAACCTGGACTTGAACCCACGGCTTGAGGATTATGAGACCCCTGAGCTACCACAGCGCTGTTCCTGGTAGAAATACAAAATATAAATTTAAAGTCTTCAGTGATTTTAGTAGTTTCTGTTTGTACTTCACAGCTGTAAGAAGGCTGAAGTCACGATGTCTGGATACATTTTAGGGTAAAAACATGTTGCGGTGGAGCAGTGGGTAGAGCCGCCGCCTCTCAGAGAGAAAGTCGATGGATCGAATCCCAGCCGGGGGCCTTTCTGGATGATTTTCTTTCCATCCACTATCGGTTTTCACCCACAGAGGCTGACTGGTCTAAACTGTAACTGAGTGAGATGGTGAACGATGGTTTGTCTCGTTTATGAGACCTGTCAACATGTCCCCGTGATGGACTGGAGACCTGTTCAGGTGTCCCTGTGATGGACTGGAGACCTGTCAACATGTCCCTGTGATGGACTGGAGACATGTTCAGGTGTCCCTGTGATGGACTGGAGACCTGTCAACATGTCCCTGTGATGGACTGGAGACCTGTCCAGGTGTCCCTGTGATGGACTGGAGACCTGTCCAGGTGTCCTGTGATGGACTGGAGACCTGTCCAGGTGTCCCTGTGATGGACTGGAGACCTGTCCAGGTGTCCCTGTGATGGACTGGAGACCTGTCCAGGTGTCCCTGTGATGGACTGGAGACCTGTCCAGGTGTCCCTGTGATGGACTGGAGACCTGTCCAGGTGTCCCTGTGATGGACTGGAGACCTGTCCAGGTGTCCCTGTGATGGACTGGAGACCTGTCCAGGTGTCCCTGTGATGGACTGGAGACCTGTCCAGGTGTCCCTGTGATGGACTGGAGACCTGTCCAGGTGTCCCTGTGATGGACTGGAGACCTGTCCAGGTGTCCCTGTGATGGACTGGAGACCTGTCCAGGTGTCCCTGTGATGGACTGGAGACCTGTCCAGGTGTCCCTGTGATGGACTGGAGACCTGTCCAGGTGTCCCTGTGATGGACTGGAGACCTGTCCAGGTGTCCCTGTGATGGACTGGAGACCTGTCCAGGTGTCCCTGTGATGGACTGGAGACCTGTCCAGGTGTCCCTGTGATGGACTGGAGACCTGTCCAGGTGTCCCTGTGATGGACTGGAGACCTGTCCAGGTGTCCCTGTGATGGACTGGAGACCTGTCCAGGTGTCCCTGTGATGGACTGGAGACCTGTCCAGGTGTCCCTGTGATGGACTGGAGACCTGTCCAGGTGTCCCTGTGATGGACTGGAGACCTGTCCAGGTGTCCCTGTGATGGACTGGAGACCTGTCCAGGTGTCCCTGTGATGGACTGGAGACCTGTCCAGGTGTCCCTGTGATGGACTGGAAACCTGTCCACGTGTCCCTGTGATGGACTGGAGACCTGTCCAGGTGTCCCTGTGATGGACTGGAGACCTGTCCAGGTGTCCTCGTGATGGACTGGAGACTTGTCCAGGTGTCCCCTGTCTCTCACACAGTGACTGCTGGACATGGACACCAGTGACCCTCATGACTCAAACAGGAAGTAACAGTGAAGATGATGCTTGAGACAAGCATTAATGTTTTTGTTTTGTTGTTTACCTTGTTTACAACCTCCCATCAACATGTTAGCATGCTAACATGAGCTAACTGTCAGTAAACAGGAAGTGGAGAGGTGGCTGATGGGAATGTGAGTAATATAAAATATTTGTAAGATTTGTTTATTTCCCGGCTCCAGCAGCTCTCCCACGCAGACAACGTGTTTCTTCACCGCGTGTCTGATGTCAGTAACTGTGTCGTTGGCGTGCACGTTTCAGTGTTTGTGTTCGAGCAGCCAACGTTCTGTCTGCTGGTGAAAACCCACCAATCAGAGAAGAGGTCTCACCACAGGCTTCATAGGTCACGCTGTGGAACCAGCCAAACGTTTATTCATCCCGTGTTGGACAGAAAGCTTGAAAACACCACTTTGTGAAGAATAACGAGTTAGTCCAGGAATGTTTGAAATGTTAAGAAGATTTAAATGTTGCCTTCAGCCTTTCATGTGGTTCCTCACCAGCTGGATTAATTCATGTTTACAGACTCGGCTCTGCTGAACTTTATAAAACCGGCGATGATTTATTGATCAACGGGCCACGTTCCTACACCAGCAGCTGTTTGACTCTTTGCTTGGACCAAAATGTACATTTCATCTCACCCCAGAGTTACCCATCTGGCAGGTTGTCTGAAGGTTCAGATCATAGTCTGGTCCTCTGAAGGTTCAGATCATAGTCTGGTCCTCTGAAGGTCCAGATCATAGTCTGGTCCTCTGAAGGTCCAGATCATAGTCTGGTCCTCTGAAGGTCCAGATCATAGTCTGGTCCTCTGAAGGTTCAGATCATAGTCTGGTCCTCTGAAGGTTCAGATCATAGTCTGGTCCTCTGAAGGTCCAGATCATAGTCTGGTCCTCTGAAGGTTCAGATCATAGTCTGGTCCTCTGAAGGTTCAGATCATAGTCTGGTCCTCTGAAGGTCCAGATCATAGTCTGGTCCTCTGAAGGTTCAGATCATAGTCTGGTCCTCTGAAGGTCCAGATCATAGTCTGGTCCTCTGAAGGTTCAGATCATAGTCTGGTCCTCTGAAGGTTCAGATCATAGTCTGGTCCTCTGAAGGTCCAGATCATAGTCTGGTCCTCTGAAGGTTCAGATCATAGTCTGGTCCTCTGAAGGTTCAGATCATAGTCTGGTCCTCTGAAGGTCCAGATCATAGTCTGGTCCTCTGAAGGTTCAGATCATAGTCTGGTCCTCTGAAGGTTCAGATCATAGTCTGGTCCTCTGAAGGTCCAGATCATAGTCTGGTCCTCTGAAGGTCCAGATCATAGTCTGGTCCTCTGAAGGTTCAGATCATAGTCTGGTCCTCTGAAGGTCCAGATCATAGTCTGGTCCTCTGAAGGTCCAGATCATAGTCTGGTCCTCTGAAGGTTCAGATCATAGCCTGGTCCTCTGAAGAAGACATCCTGGTCTTTGTTTTTTTTTTCAGAGAGTCCAGACTTGTTCCAGACTCTTGACACCTCAGAGGTTCTGATCCAATTCAGGTGCCGTTACCATGCAGATCAAAGACATGAGTCCTCCTGTAGAACAAGACGTGAGTCAGGTTTTCCAAGCCTCTCTGAGCTGAGACTCTGAGCTCATCTCCCCGTGAAATGTCCTCCGGGGGGGGTATTCCTCAAAAATGAAAAAAAAAGGTCAACAGAACAATTAAATGCTCAGGATGAGAATAACCAATTTGACTCACTAAAACAACAAAGAACAAACATTTTTTTATATAAATAAATAAATTATATATAAATTATAGTAATACAAGTTCATAATATAAACAGAATCAAGCTCTTTTTTTTTTTTTTGGAGTACCGGTTCTCTTAAATGTTCCCAATTTTAAAGGTCCTAAAGCACCTTAGCATATATTGCATTTCACCATATAAATGTACCTTAAATGTTTCAATGTTAATAGGAGCTAGTTACTTGCAACAGGTTTTGTTTTCATTCTCCAGATCAATACAGTGTTAAGAAATAGTAAAACACCACCAGTGACATTTAGTATATAAAATGATTAATGTTTGATAATTTTTATAAGCAAATTGAAACAAATGTAGCCATCAGAGTCCAATACAATAACCTGGAGGCTAGCGCTGGCATCCTAACTCCACAAACAAAGAAAAAACAAACTCACCAGTTCCCACTTGCAGTCAGCTGAAGGCTTTTTTCACGAACAGAGCCATCTACATTTGTAAAAGTTGAGAGGCATATCAGTCAGGAATGGTAATATAATAATATAACCATTAGATAAAGACTAGCATTAGCATGCTAGCTCCAGAAACAAACTCACCCATTGCCACTTTTAGAATAAACAGTCAGCTGAAGGCTTTTTCTTAAACAGAGACTTCTAAAAGTTGAGAGGCATATCAGTCAGGAATGGCAAATAGGCATTAGGTAAAGGGCTTTCAATGATTTAAAACCTACGTGCAGCCAGCCTGCTTTGAGTCACTGCACGGCTCATTTCCCAGACAAAAAAAAAAGACCGGAAGCACATGATCGGTAGGTAGAGCTCACGTTGGACGTGTCCAGGGCGCAGAAATCTGCGCCCAGCATCTTCCCATTGTTTTGTAACGTCGTGGAATAACTGCGCATGCACCATTTATAACGAGAGTCTATGGATAAGATCCATGCGCCCCCAGGACCAGAAATACGTCACCAATCAGAAAACGTTTTTGAAACAAACAATATAACTCATCTTTACTCGTAAAATATTTATCCTACACAACCAAAAACATATATGCATATATTTTGAAATGTTTTTATTTTATTTCATTTTTATAAATAAAAAAAATTAAGTCTTCAATGTAAAATGGTGAATAGCTCCAGAAGTTCCAGTCTGTCTCCACTCTGGTGGACCTTTAAACGTTGGTGGTTCTGCTCACTTCTGGAACTTTCCTCTAATTCCAGATCATCTCAGCAGAGACCGTTCAGGAGCTGTACTGCTGTAGGTGTGGAGGAAACAATAGTCAGATGGTTTGGTCACAGAGAAGATAAGGATGGAGGTAAGAAGATGACCAGTCAGAATAAGAGCCTCTGAATCAGGTCCAACGGGTCAGTCAGCAGAACCGTGTTCAAACCTGGTTCTTCTGTGTTCTATGAGTTGAAGAACTTAAAATTGTTCAAGAAAACATCTTCAGAACTCCAACAAGTCCACTTCCTTTACACCAACCTGCTTGAGGCTAGAAGTTTGTCTGCAGCCGCAGCAGAACCGAGCCCGCGGGTTCTGAAAGTCTCTAATGGTTGTTTCCCGTCTTAGGTCCTCTATATGTGGGCGGGGGGGCGAAGGCAATCGCATCCCTCACACCTGCTGAAGGGCGTGTCCACAGGGACCACCCCGAGCAGCGAGTGGTGATGGTGAACAGGTTTGCCACATACTCCAGAGAAGATGTCAAAGATAGATGATCAGAACCTGTGCAGTTTGGGACAGGTCCAGAATGTTTGCAGGAGCTGGAGTTTGCAGGACAGGATGAAGCTTTCTGACCCGGACAGAGTACCTGCAGCTCTTTTCCAGAACTTTCATACTCCGTCCTGTGGAGATAAAGCTGCTCCAGTGAAGGAACCAGCAGAACCTGAGCTCAGAGAGTTTGTGCACGTTAAAACCACTGCACACGTTTCACCCTTCACCACATAAAGACTGGATCACAGCCATCTTCAGGAACCCATCAGGACCCTCTTAAGAACCTGCAAAGACCTTCATTGTCCGGACTCGTGGTGCGGCCTGGACTTTGTCCAGGACTTTGTCCAGGACTTCATTCTGTGAACGTTTATGAAGCTTTCACTTTATTGTGATCCACTTCTGTATGTTTTTCAGCATCTTTCTCGTCCCACAGTTTTCATCTGTTTCAACAAATCAAATCAAAACATTCGGCTCTTTCAGGACAATCCTGCTGACAATCCGGAGATGATTGTGGACTTCAGAAGGAACAAACACACCCATGCCCCACTGAAAATAGGTGGGTCTGCAGTGGAAGTGGTCTCCAGCTACAAATACTTGGGTGTACACATGAATGATAACCTCAGCTGGAGCAACAACACCACCAGCCTGATCAAGAAAGGTCATCAGAGACTCTACTTCCTCAGACGGCTGAGACGAGCTGGTCTGAGCAGCCCAGTCCTCACCTCCTTCTACAGGTGTGCAGTGGAGAGCATCCTGTGCTCCAGCATCAACGTGTGGCATGGAGGCTGCACAGTTGAAGAGAGGAAAGCTCTACAGAGAGTGGTGAAGGCTGCACAGAAGTCTGTTGGAGTCAGTCTCCCCACCATCACAGACATTTACACCTCCAGATGCAGGAAAAGAGCCACCTGCATCATGAAAGACCTCACTCATCCAGCACACTCACTCTTTGCCCCACTCCCCTCAGGACGGAGGTTGAGGAGCATCAAGTGTAGAACCACTAGACTGAGGAACAGCTTCTACCCTGAGGCTGTTAGACTCATGAATAAATAAAAATAAAATAAAAACACTGCAAAATATCACATCATACTGATGCTGATCTGTTTTCTTGTTGCTGTATTCATCTGTGTTCATCTGTGACCATCTGCTCATACAAACTCATGTTCGTGCTGCTGTGTATTACTAGTTGATGCTTTTCTTAGTTAGCTGTGTATTACTAGTTGATGCTTTTCTTAGTTAGTTCTAGATGTTATTACTGTTTTTCTCTTTCATTTGTTGTTGGATGTAACTGGGACCTCGTGTACATAATCTCGTTTTCATCTCATGTACCACATGCGGTGCAAATGACAATAAAGACTCTCTGACTCTGACTCTGACTCTGTGACATCTGGTATTGGTACAACTTTAGCTTTTTGAAATATTTAGCCTTTTTTTTTTTTACATTTTGTTCTCATTAAAAACGAGTTGAGCTCATTTTCCATCCTTCAGATCTTTAGCTGTTTACAACCTTTTACTGTCACATTTTGTTCTGCTTCAGCTTCTTTCAGCTTCCTGCTGCAAACTTATACTTTTTAGCAATTTCAGCTGTTTTTCAGCTGTTTTGTGCTCCTTTCAGATTATTTCTGCTAACTACAATATTTTTGTGCCTTTTTAACTTATTTTTGCTAATTTCAACTATGGATGGGGCCGATCCGGTATCGGCCTCTGATACCAGCATAATTTACGTATCTGATTTTTCCGATAAAACCTGCAGTATCGGCCGATATCTAGATTTAGGTATCAGGATCGGTGCATCCCTAATTTCAGCTTGTTATCGTCCTTTCAACTTATTTCTGAAAGTTTCAGCTTTGTCTGATATTTCAGCTAATATTTAGCTGTTTCTATGCTAAGTTTATCTTTTTAAGCTACCGGTAATTCCACATTTTTTCATGTAATTTCATCTCTTTCCACTTCATTCTGGTAGTTTAGCTTCTTTCTGCCTTTTCAGCTACTTTCCAGCTATTTTTGCTCATTTCAGCTTTTTTAAAGGTAATTTCACAATTTTTTAGCTCATTTATGCAACAAATACTGTATGTGTTTTTTCTGCTTTTCTACTCCTAATTTGGGCTTGTTTTTAAACTTCAGCTACATTTCAGCTTGTTTGTAGCTAATTTCAGCTGTTTCTCAGCCATAAGCATTCATGCTGCATTTTCACGTGAAATTCAGTTTCTCTAGTTCTGAGTTGTTTTCTGGTTTGGACCAGTCCATTTGAAATTTTCAGGGTTTGTTTGGACTTCATGGTCTACAGGTCACAGACCGCAGCTGGAGGCTTTTTCAGCATCTTCTGAGGAGAGCTAGTTGTAAATTCTATCTTTAAAACCAAAAGTCAAAACAAAATAAAGAGCTCTGAGCCTTTAAGATGCTCCATCAGTAAACTTCATGTGTATTTGACACTTTGAAGACGCATGGAGGAGTCAGAGTCCGGTCCGGCGGAGACATTGGACCTCTGATTAACGCAGATGAGCGTCTCCAGTTTATACACAAAGATCCATCAGTGTTGGACGGAGACGGAGCAGCACCTCCTGGAACTCTACACTGAGCCTTTTAAGGCCATGAAATGTTGAAAACATGAAAGTGAAGCAGATTCTTTAATAAAAGCCCGGCTGTTTACGTTCGGACCACCTCGACGTGGTTCTGTAATTTACCGTAGGAGTCTGCTGACTCACAGACTGTCAGAGAGGGACTTTACCTTCAGCTCAGCTCGAGTCTGAGAAGAAACAGAACATGAAGGTCCCGAAAAAAAAGCGCTGAGCTTTCACCTCCTGAATACAGACCACCAGTGAGGGACTGGTTCTGATGGTGGACCTTCTCTACTTCCTGTATCTGTTGGGACGTTTGTGACTTCCTCAGTCAGCCTGTCAGCATGATTTAATATTTCTACATGATGAATGGTTTAGATGCAGATGGAAGTCTGAAGGTCTCATGAGTCAAAGTCAAAGTCAAAGTCAACTTTATTGTCAGAACTGCAATATGTACAGGACATACACAGGACCGAAATTGCGTTTCTCTCAGTCCCTCGGTGCAACAGTAACCATCTAAACACTAAACACTAAAACATTTAATAAACATAAGCATAAAATAGTAAAAGTGTAACACTGTCCTGAGTTTTTTCATAATAGTATAAAAGTATGAAAATTTACACCAACACTGAAACACCAAACACCCAATGAACATAAGCATAAAATGAAATAATAAAAGTGTAATACTGTCCTGAGTTTTTGCATAGTAGTATAAAAAGTATAAAAAGTATACAGGGAACCCCCGAGGTACGAACGATTTAGGGACCTAAGAACCGTTCGCAGCTCGATCCGTTCGTAGGTAGGGGGTGAAAATTATATTTAAAAAAAAAAATTATTCATTCATTCATTCATTCAACCTTTATTTATCATGCTAACGGAGCGCGCGCACACATTTAAGCATGTAAAGTAGTGTACTGTAATGTTAAACATTGCTATTCACATTTACAGAATAAATAAAAATATATTTTCTTACTTTGAGATGGTCAAAGCCGACATCTTAGGTTGCCATGCGTTGATTGTTGTCGGGCCGAGCAGCGCGCCACCGCAGCTGCTCCAGGCCTGTGTTAGCTAGCTGGCTAGCTTCTGCTAGCCAAGCCATGAGCTAGTGTTGGAGCGGCGGCGCGATCAATCTGCAGCTTCTGCTGCTCCAGCCGCTGCTCCAGCCTGAGACGTCCACAGAGCTATTCCAGCTAGTAATTAATCCACATGATGCGATCCTGGTCACCAGTGTTCAAAAGGCCGGCTCCCGTGTTAGCTCCAGTGTTAGCTCTGGAGCTAGCCAGGCCGGAGGTGTAGCCAGGCCGGCCGGAGGTGTTCGCACGGCGGCCTGGCACGATCGGCGATAAATCCGCTGCTACTTGAGACATCCACAAAGTTCACAGAGACGTTTCCAGCTAGTAATTAATCCATATGAAGCCATCCTGGTCACCAGTCTTCGTCCAGCTCTCGGCAGCTAACCTAAGATGGCGTCCGCCGGTGTTCTACATTAATTTGTGACCGGAGACCCCAGTGACTGAACCTTAAATAGCGTCCGGTGTTCTACATTAATTTGTGACCGTGTAAACTGAAGACCTACTTCCTGTTTCCCAAAATTGCTCAAAAATTGCTCAAAAATGATCAGAAATGATCTTTTTTATCATAATTATTATTTATAAAGCCTTTAAAACAACCAGAGCTGCAACAAAGTGATGTACACATGAAATTAAGAACATTTAAACACAAAAAAAAAAAAAAAAAAAAAAAAAATTTTTTTTTTTTTTTTTTTTTAATTCATATTTTTATTAAATATGATATGTTCGTAAGTCCCGTGGTTCGCAGGTCGATGGGGTCGTAGGTCGGGGGTTACCTGTATCTATAAAATAAACTGAAGGTTCTAGCATTGACATTTGCAAAGAGTGGCACAGCAGCATATAAGTTAATGTACACAGTATATGTATGAGGTAGTTGATGTTGGTATAGAGGCAAAGTGGCATATGCAGTGAGGCACATAAGGCACATTTGGCATCCTTAGATAAGGCTAGTCAGAGAATGCTGTATATGTATCTGCAGTAGTGTAGATAAAAGTAGTGTAAATGTAAACAGTAGTAATAAATGTAAAGCAGTAGTAATAAATGTAAACCGTATTAATAAATGTAAACAGTGAATGTAAACAGTAGTATGACTATAGGCAGTAATGTAATACAAACATTAGTGCAAATATGAGAAGTAGTGCAAACTGAATGAGTACATGACCGAGAGTTTAGTGAATAACCCGTTTGATGACACAGGGTCCAGTGTTAAAAACTTTGTGTTGAGTGGTAATGTGTGAGAAAGTTTTTTGTGTTAAGGCAGTTCAAATGGGAGGGGAGGCAGAGCAGGCAGAGTGTTTAGCATTCTGACTGCCTGATGAACAGAGCTGTCTCTCAGTCTGCTGGTTCGAGCCTGGAGACTCCTCAGTCTCCTCCCTGATGGCAGCAGTCTAAAGCGGCTGTGTAGTGGGTGTGTGGGATCACCTGCCATGCAGTGGGCTTTCCGAGTGAGGCGTTTGCTGTGTAAGTCCTGCAGTGAGGGCAAGGAGGTGCCGACGATCTTCTCAGCTGCTTTCACGATGCGCTGGAGGCTCTTGCGGCATGATGCAGTGCATGCACCAAACCACACCGTGATGCAGCTGGTCAGGACACTTTCTATGGCACCCCTGTAGAAGGTGCACATGATGGGGGTTGAAGCTCCAGCCCTTTTCAGCTTGCGGAGAAAGTAGAGGCGCTGGTGAGCCTTCTTGGCCAGTGCTGCAGTGTTCCTGCTCCAGGACAGGTCCTTTGAGACGTGCACTCCCAGGAACTTGGTGCTGTCCACTCTCTCCACTGCGGTGCTGTTGATGGTCAGAGGGGCATGTTGTGCATCCCTCTTCCTGAAGTCCACGACAATCTCCTTTGTCTTCTCCACGTTGAGAGTGAGATTGTTGTGTCCGCACCACAAGGCCAAGCGGCTCACCTCGTTCCTGTAGTCCGTCTCATCGTTGTTGCTGATGAGACCTACCACTGTTGTGTCGTCCGCAAACTTGATGAAGTGGTTGGAGCTGTACGATGGTGTGCAGTCGTGTGTTAGCAGGGTGAATAGAAGGGGGCTCAGCACACATCCTTGTGGGGCCCCTGTGTTCAATGTGATGGTGCTAGATGTGTTACTCCCGATCCGTACTGTCTGTGGTCTCCCGGTCAGGAAGTCTAGCAGCCAGTTACACATTGAGGTGTTCAGCCCCAGACTGTCCAGTTTATGGATGAGCTGTTGGGGGATGATGGTGTTGAATGCCGAGCTGAAGTCGATGAACAGCATTCTAACATAAGAGTCCTTCGTGTCCAGATGTGTGAGAGCTGTGTGGAGGGCAGAGGAGATGGCATCGTCGGTTGAGCGATTAGGTCGGTATGCAAATTGGAAGGGATCCAGGGAGGCAGGGAGGACAGATGTGATGCTTTTCATGACTAGCCGTTCAAAGCACTTCATCAGGATGGGGGTGAGTGCTACTGGGCGATAGTCATTGAGGCATGCGGGGGTTGCCTTCTTTGGGACAGGGATGATGGTGATGGCTTTGAAACAGGTGGGGACGATGGCCTGGCTCAGTGAGATGTTAAAGATGTCCGTGAAGACCGCTACGAGTTCCCCTGCACAGTCCTTCAGCACACGACCAGGTATGTTGTCAGGACCAGAGGCCTTCCGGGCGTTAATCTTGATAAATGATCGCCTTACGCTGTCTGAGGACAGCGCCAGCACCTGGCCATCAGGAGAGGGGGGGAGTTTATGTGCAGGTGTGCTGTTACTTGCCTCAAACCGAGCAAAGAACTCATTCAGTTCATTCAGCGTAGAGGTTGAGCTGTCACAGGTCTGGGGGGGGGGGTTGTAGTTTGTGATGGTCTGTATTCCCTGCCACAGACTGCGTGTATCCTTGCTGTCCTTGAAACGGTGAGCTATTTTCCTGGAATACTGCTCCTTGGCCTCTCTGATGCCCAGATCCAGGTTCTTTCTGGCTGCCTTCAGGCCCACCTGATCTCTCGCTTTGAAGGCAGCATTCCTGGCTTTCAGGAGTCTGTAAACCTCAGCTGTCAGCCATGGCTTCTGATTAGCCCGAACAGTGATGGTTTTGAGGTTGGTAACATCATCAATGCACTTGGTGATGTATGAACATACAGTGTCTGAGTACTCCTGGAGACATGTGTTGTTGTTTGTGGTAGCAGCTTCTTTGAACATACCCCAATCTGTGGTGTCAAAACAGTCCTGGAGTGCCTCTGAAGACCCCTCTGGCCACACTCGTATCTGCTTGCGGACTGGTTTTGTGACTTTCACCAGCGGCCTGTATGCTGGCTTTAGCATAACACAGATATGGTCAGAAGCACCAATGTGGGGGAGGGGGAGGGCTCTGTAGGCATTTTTCATGGTGGTGTAAACTTGGTCCAGTGTGTTGTTTCCTCTTGTTGCAAAGTTTATGTTTTTGTATGTTTTTGGAAATACACTCTTTAAATCTGCATGGTTGAAATCACCAGCCGTGATGAGAAAAGCATCAGGATGGGCTGTTTGCTGATGTGCAGATATAGTTCATTCAAAGCCTCACTTCTAACTTTGCTGTTGGAGCTTGGAGGAACCAGCAGAACCACATCCAGTCTCTGAGAGTTCTCATGGATCTGTCAACGGAAAACCTTGAAATGAAGGTTTGGACTCGGAAGACGTTTGAGATGTTCCAACATGGTATCAAAGGGCGTTGTGCAGGTTTGAGATGTTCCAACATGGTATCAAAGAGCGTTGTGCATGTTTGAGATGTTCCAACATGGTATCAAAGGCGTTGTGCAGGTTTGAGATGTTTCAATATGTTCTCAACTGTTTTTAATGACAGACAGTTTTATCCACAGACACTGGTGACTCTGTGCTGCTTGTCCTATTGAATCTTACATCCGCTTTCGACACCATCGACCATGAGATCCTCATTGCTAGGTTGGAGCAGTGGGTGGGTATCACAGGGTCAGCCCTCAATTGGTTCAGATCCTACCTCTCTGACAGATCCTTTTGTGTTTCCATCAAAGATTTTAGTTCTGCAGTGGCGGCACTTAAATGGGGGTTCCGCAGGGGTCCATCCTGGGTCCTCTCCTTATACCTGCTGCCACTTGGTGCTATTTTACAGCACTTTGGTTGGCCTTGCTGCTATTTAAGTGCTATATGAATAAAATGGTATGGTATGGTTCTTGGTTGGAGTTACACTTGTCTGTTTGAACTCCTGCCTGCAGCTTTGCTCGTTCTGCTTCAGCTAAACGAGCAGAATAATGTGTAGCACCAGAAGCACATCAAATCAGCCGAAACACACAGAAAGCTGCTTCCACTCTGCCAGAACAGAAGCTAAAGGTGCTGCTGACCAACAAAGAAGCTAAAGGTGCTGCTGATCAACAAAGAAGCTAAAGGTGCAGCTGACCAAAAAAAGAGGCTAAAGGTGCAGCTGACCAACAAAGAAGCTAAAGGTGCAGCTGACCAACAAAGAAGCTAAAGGTGCTGCTGACCAACAAATAATCTAAAGATGATGCTGATCAACAAAGAAGCTAAAGGTGCAGCTGACCAACAAAGAGGCTAAAGGTGCAGCTGACCAACAAAGAGGCTAAAGGTGCAGCTGACCAACAAAGAAGCTAAAGGTGCAGCTGACCAACAAAGAGGCTAAAAGTGCAACTGACCAACAAAGTTGCGAAAGGTGCTGCTGACCAACAAAGAGGCTAAATGTGCTAATGACCAACAAAGAGGCTAAAGCTGCAGCTGACCAACAAAGAGGCTAAAGGTGCAGCTGACCAACAAAGAGGCTAAAGGTGCAGCTGACCAACAAAGAGGCTAAAGGTGCTGCTGACCAACAAAGAAGCTAAAGGTGCAGCTGACCAACAAAGAGGCTAAAGGTGCTGCTGACCAACAAAGAAGCTAAATGTGCTGCTGACCAACAAAGAAGCTAAAGATGCAGCTGACCAACAAAGAAGCTAAAGGTGCTGCTGACCAACAAAGAAGCTAAAGGTGCTGCTGACCAACAAAGAAGCTAAAGGTACGGCTGACCAACAAAGAAGCTAAAGGTGCTGCTGACCAACAAAGAAGCTAAAGGTGCTGCTGACCAACAAAGAAGCTAAAGGTGCTGCTGACCAACAAAGAAGCTAAAGGTGCAGCTGACCAACAAAGAAGCTAAAGGTGCTGCTGACCAACAAAGAAGCTAAAGGTGCTGCTGACCAACAAAGAAGCTAAAGGTGCTGCTGACCAACAAAGAAGCTAAAGGTGCTGCTGACCAACAAAGAAGCTAAAGGTGCTGCTGACCAACAAAGAAGCTAAAGGTGCTGCTGACCAACAAAGAAGCTAAAGGTGCTGCTGACCAACAAAGAAGCTAAAGGTGCTGCTGACCAACAAAGAAGCTAAAGGTGCTGCTGACCAACAAAGAAGCTAAAGGTGCTGCTGACCAACAAAGAAGCTAAAGGTGCTGCTGACCAACAAAGAAGCTAAAGGTGCTGCTGACCAACAAAGAAGCTAAAGGTGCTGCTGACCAACAAAGAAGCTAAAGGTGCTGCTGACCAACAAAGAAGCTAAAGGTGCTGCTGACCAACAAAGAAGCTAAAGGTGCTGCTGACCAACAAAGAAGCTAAAGGTGCTGCTGACCAACAAAGAAGCTAAAGGTGCTGCTGACCAACAAAGAAGCTAAAGGTGCTGCTGACCAACAAAGAAGCTAAAGGTGCTGCTGACCAACAAAGAAGCTAAAGGTGCTGCTGACCAACAAAGAAGCTAAAGGTGCTGCTGACCAACAAAGAAGCTAAAGGTGCTGCTGACCAACAAAGAAGCTAAAGGTGCTGCTGACCAACAAAGAAGCTAAAGGTGCTGCTGACCAACAAAGAAGCTAAAGGTGCTGCTGACCAACAAAGAAGCTAAAGGTGCTGCTGACCAACAAAGAAGCTAAAGGTGCTGCTGACCAACAAAGAAGCTAAAGGTGCTGCTGACCAACAAAGAAGCTAAAGGTGCTGCTGACCAACAAAGAAGCTAAAGGTGCTGCTGACCAACAAAGAAGCTAAAGGTGCTGCTGACCAACAAAGAAGCTAAAGGTGCTGCTGACCAACAAAGAAGCTAAAGGTGCTGCTGACCAACAAAGAAGCTAAAGGTGCTGCTGACCAACAAAGAAGCTAAAGGTGCTGCTGACCAACAAAGAAGCTAAAGGTGCTGCTGACCAACAAAGAAGCTAAAGGTGCTGCTGACCAACAAAGAAGCTAAAGGTGCTGCTGACCAACAAAGAAGCTAAAGGTGCTGCTGACCAACAAAGAAGCTAAAGGTGCTGCTGACCAACAAAGAAGCTAAAGGTGCTGCTGACCAACAAAGAAGCTAAAGGTGCTGCTGACCAACAAAGAAGCTAAAGGTGCTGCTGACCAACAAAGAAGCTAAAGGTGCTGCTGACCAACAAAGAAGCTAAAGGTGCTGCTGACCAACAAAGAAGCTAAAGGTGCTGCTGACCAACAAAGAAGCTAAAGGTGCTGCTGACCAACAAAGAAGCTAAAGGTGCTGCTGACCAACAAAGAAGCTAAAGGTGCTGCTGACCAACAAAGAAGCTAAAGGTGCTGCTGACCAACAAAGAAGCTAAAGGTGCTGCTGACCAACAAAGAAGCTAAAGGTGCTGCTGACCAACAAAGAAGCTAAAGGTGCTGCTGACCAACAAAGAAGCTAAAGGTGCTGCTGACCAACAAAGAAGCTAAAGGTGCTGCTGACCAACAAAGAAGCTAAAGGTGCTGCTGACCAACAAAGAAGCTAAAGGTGCTGCTGACCAACAAAGAAGCTAAAGGTGCTGCTGACCAACAAAGAGGCTAAAGGTGCTGCTGACCAACAAAGAAGCTAAAGGTGCTGCTGACCAACAAAGAAGCTAAAGGTGCTGCTGACCAACAAAGAAGCTAAAGGTGCTGCTGACCAACAAAGAAGCTAAAGGTGCTGCTGACCAACAAAGAAGCTAAAGGTGCTGCTGACCAACAAAGAAGCTAAAGGTGCTGCTGACCAACAAAGAAGCTAAAGGTGCTGCTGACCAACAAAGAAGCTAAAGGTGCTGCTGACCAACAAAGAAGCTAAAGGTGCTGCTGACCAACAAAGAAGCTAAAGGTGCTGCTGACCAACAAAGAAGCTAAAGGTGCTGCTGACCAACAAAGAAGCTAAAGGTGCTGCTGACCAACAAAGAAGCTAAAGGTGCTGCTGACCAACAAAGAAGCTAAAGGTGCTGCTGACCAACAAAGAAGCTAAAGGTGCTGCTGACCAACAAAGAAGCTAAAGGTGCTGCTGACCAACAAAGAAGCTAAAGGTGCTGCTGACCAACAAAGAAGCTAAAGGTGCTGCTGACCAACAAAGAAGCTAAAGGTGCTGCTGACCAACAAAGAAGCTAAAGGTGCTGCTGACCAACAAAGAAGCTAAAGGTGCTGCTGACCAACAAAGAAGCTAAATGGTGCTGCTGACCAACAAAGAAGCTAAAGGTGCTGCTGACCAACAAAGAGGCTAAAGGTGCTGCTGACCAACAAAGAAGCTAAAGGTGCTGCTGACCAACAAAGAAGCTAAAGTTGCTGCTGACCAACAAAGAAGCTAAAGATGCTGCTGACCAACAAAGAGGCTAAAGGTGCAGCTGACCAACAAAAAAGCTAATGGTGCTGCTGACCAACAAAAAAGCTAAAGGTGCTGCTGACCAACAAAGAAGCTAAAGGTGCTGCTGACCAACAAAGAAGCTAAAGTTGCTGCTGACCAACAAAGAAGCTAAAGGTGCGGTTGACCAACAAAGAAGCTAAAGGTGCTGCTGACCAAAAAGCAGCAGAAGCTTGTTTCTGCCCTGTTGAGTGGTGGGCTGGTTTGTGCCAGCTGCAGCTCAGAGACAAACATGGACACAAACAGCTGGAAGGAGACGGGGACAGATTGCTGTGGGTTTTGTGTGGTACCCGCTAAAACCCGGCTCCTGACCCGGGTTTTAGCGGTTTGGACTGGTTTCAGTGTCGACCTCCTGACCTGTCAGGAATAGTTTGTCTTTGTGATGTGCTGTTCGTCTGACGGAAGCAACGCATGAGCTGAGATCTGACGATGAAGGAGCGACGCAGAGCAACCTTCCCCCTCCTCCTCCTCCTCTTCACCACCTCAGGTACGCTCCACCTGTGTGTGATGTCAGCTTTCATCATCTCATCTGTCTGTAGCTCTCATGAGACCTTTGTCTGTCTCTGGGTTTGTCTCGTCTCCATCCCTGACGTCCTCTGACGGCGTCTTTGTTTGCGTCCTCAGCTCGTCTTCAGGATGATGAAGGACGCGAAGCGGCAGCCTCTTCACATCTCGTCGGCGTTTTGAAGTCTGACTTTCTGCTCTTCAACTCGCTTTGTGCTTCATCTCTCCCCGGAGTGTGTGAGTGTGTATGTGTGAGTGCTTCATGTAACGCACACACAGCCTTTCCCTTCATGTCTCACTGAAGATCCGTTCCAGGGACCCAGAACTGAACCTCATCTCACCTGAGACAGAACCACAGAGCCGGAGTCCTCTGAAGGACACGGAGTCCTGGGTCTGAACCCGTTTCGTTCAGAGCCTCTGAGCCTGAACCAGGTTTTGACGGCACCTCCTGGTTTATTTGTTGCGTTTCATTTTCGATGTTCCTTTGAGCAACTCGCCCTCAGAATAAAGTTTGGGATCAGACTTGTTCCTCAGAGGAAACCACGCAGGCTCTCGGAGCGCTCCGCCTGGAAATACAAAATATTCATGACCTTTATTGTCTTTTCTGTGGAGCTTTAACTTTTATAAACAGTTTTTAAATCAGCCCAGGAAGAGGCAGCTGGATCTGAACGAGCCACGACGGACGAGGCGGGTGAAGACAAGGGATGGACATTGGTTTTATGGAGATGTTTCAGGAAGAGGATGAATTTTTGACCTTGTTAGGTAGGACCCACATTTTTAATTGATACTTCTGAAACACTTTATTTCAGAGGGCACCATCCAGCCCACAGGACCAGGGGCCCAGAACAAGCCTTCATTTTACTCATAGTGGTTAACACGGAGCTGTTTCCTGGATTATGTTGAAATATATTTTTTATCTACGTGTGTAAAGAGTTTTCACCCTCATCTCCGTGTGCGCTTTGTTTATTTCCTTGTTTGGGTCCTGTTCAGGGCCGGCCCAAGCTTCCATGGGGCCCTAAGCGAAATTTAGTTTGGGGCCCTCTATTTCTGCTAATAATATGGATTACTGCAGTCAACAGCCAGATGATCAGATCATTCACCCCCCTAACATAAACTCATTGCAACTCTGACAGCCCTGTTTACATGATCATATATGTATACATCTAGTGGTACTGAAAGGAACAAAAAATAATAGTAATAATAACAGTATGCAATGTACTTTACAGCAAAAATGAAATCTGGTTTATTATCTTTGGTTCCGAAGAACTGCAGCAGTAATGTTCAAAATAATTTGTATGTAGTGCAAGATCAACAACAAACAAATAAAATAAATTAGATGCATAAAAATAAATTAAATTGTGCAAAACAGACAAAATAAAATAAATTCTCAAGGAAACACTTAAATAATGTAAACAAACAATTACTTTAAACCAAGTAAAATGGTTTAAAAATAAATTTAAAGTTGAATAATTAGTTCTTAAAACTATGTAAATGTTTGCAACAATTTGCAAAAGCTGAATTTAATATTAAATAGAATCATATAGAAGTCCACCCCCCACACCCACCTCCCATCAATTCTGCTTAGGGGGCCCCCTAGTGGCCCCGGGGCCCTAAGCAGCTGCTTAGTTTGCTTATGCCTTGGGCCGGCCCTGGTAGTATGGTAGTAGCTGAGAGTCATACACAATGCATGATGCTAGCGCTAATAGATCAGGCGAGATCACACTTGACGTTACAGTCGTCCCTCGATTATTGTACAGAGGGTGCAGGGTTTACGTTCCAGACACCACCGCGAGAGATGAAAACCACAACATAGGAACAGTATGTTTATTTTAGTATATATATATATATATATACACACAGGTAGTCCCCGACTTACGAGCGTTCTTACTTACGAGGTCCCGGACTTACGAATATGCATCTCATTAAAAAATATATATATATATATTTTTTTTTTAAATAAATGAATACATGTACAGTACTGTACAGTCACCAAGCACTTAGCCTATCCTAACACAGTTTTTAAAGATGAAGTAGTGAGTCGAGTTGTCTCCCTTTCACATAAAGGGAGCTAGCTCCTACCTGTATATACATACAGGTAGTCCTCGACTTACGACGGCCTCGACTTGCGACGTTTCGGGGTTACGAACGCCCTCCCATTGAAAAGCATTTTTCGAGTTATATGGTTTATGCGCCTTTACACCAGAAAATATGGTACCAAAACTCACCGGAGGACAGCAGAAATTTACAGGAGGTTTACAGGAGGGAGGGGGGAGAGGCAGACCGGAGCAGAGACGGGTGGATAGTGTCACCAGACGGCAGAAAACAGCGGAGCTGGACTGGAGGAGCAAGAGCTAACATGCTAACAGACCTTGCTGTAGGATGGACGGGTGGATGGTGTCACCAGATGGCAGAAAACAGCGGAGCTGGACCGGAGGAGCAAGAGCTAACATGCTAACAGACCTTGCTGTAAACGCTGTGGACCGCGTGAAGCAGCTGGAAGCTGCAGAGCTCGGAGGTGCAACGAGCTAACATGCTAACAGACGGAGGAAGAATTCACCAGCATACCAGTAGGTTATTAACTATTTTTTTCTTCATTATGGCTCCTAAATGTATGTGGTTTTTGATAATTATGTAGGGTAATGTGTTAGGATAGGCTAAGTGCTTGGTAAAATAAAGTACTGTACGTATGAGGTGCCGTTTGGACGTATTTTCCGACTTACGTCGATTTTTGAGTTACGACGGCGCTTAGGAACGGAACTCGTTCGGAAGTCGGGGACTACCTGTATTTATAATCCACCATTATCATGTTTATAAGTAACAACAGTTGATATTCATTCATTCAACCTTTTTTTTGTACAGATTAGTCTCATTGAGTCACAGGGACTTATTTTCAAGAGAGACCCATTTTAAACAAACAAAAAATATACATCCATGTATAATATAAACATAAATATATTGTATAAGTGGCCTGGCTCCTGGATTTTATCTCTTTTAAACTTTAGACGCTGACATTCTCCTCTCACAGCTTCAATGTGAAGTTTATATTCATCCGGATTATAACTAATCTTGTCAAGAGTTATCTTTTTACTATTCTGATAAGGATCCAACTGAACTTTGACCCACAGTCAGTCTACATGAATGGCACTTGTGATCATATCAGTGTGTGTATTTGTACAAACACACCCAAATAAACTGTTGAGTCCACGTGAACAGGATGAAAAACACGACACAGCAACTAAAGGAAGAGAAGCTTTATACTGTACCAGCATATTCAAAACCCATGAAACTTCTCTGCTTATTTACAAAAAAACATAATACAAGATTAAAAAAGACAAAATGAACACGTCACAAATGAAGTCCCACAAAAACTGAAACTTTAACCAATTAATAAACGCACCTTCTTGTACTCCCACTTATGGCTTCAGTCAAACACACACACACAATAAAATTAAATAAAAATAAAACGCCTCCATTAAGCTGTGACGGAGCCCATACCTCCAGTTTCAACATTCCCCTCCAGATTTATATTCAAATAATAACATCAAAATACACAAACAAGACAGAGGAGCTACATTTGTGAGCTGTACACGGAAGAGGAGTATGTTCACAGGAATATAGACTTTTGTACATCATGGGATGTGAAAGGTTTGAAAACACAGACTAAAAATGAGCTTGAACTTTTTGTAACGTCCTAAAATCACAGTTTAGTCGGATGATGGCCGTTCATGGTGCTTGTAGACAACATGGTTAATTTAGCTGCTGATTTAAAAAAAGGAACTGTTCTCTTGAAGCTCACTCAGTGTTTTGCAGTGATGTAGTGCAATGTTCTCCTAAACTGTCTGAGCATATTTTAAACTGCAACACAATAAACAGACTTTCACAACCTCTCGAAAAAAAAAAACTTTGTCTGCTGTGAAGCAATATAGCAATTCAGCTTTCACCAAGAAATAAATAAAATGCTTGATCTAATGTGACTTAAAGGGAAATTAGACATTTTATGAGATGTTTTGGATTAAAGCACTTTTTAAACATTTATTTCTAAATAAAAATTCAGAGGTTGTTTTTTTTTTTTTGTCACATTTTTGGAAGAATTTTAAAAAGATGAATCATTCCCTGTGACATAAATCAGGAAAACTGAGTTTTGCTTTGGACATTCACGAGGACGTTTTAAATCACTTCACAACCTAAACCTGTGACAGATGTTTCTCCATTTCTCTCGTCTTCAAAAAAGTCAATTTGTTGACAAACGATGAAGTTCATTTAGATTAATAAATTATTCATACTGTCTGTGTTCTCTGGGATACTGCCTTTTTGTTTTGAGGGTACTGGATTCTGTGATATGATGCAGAAGGCAGAACATCTGTTGGACGCCATCTCTAACGCACTGTGTGCAAATGTACAGAGTCCTCCTCTGGCTTTTTTCAGTCCGTTTCCTTTGTACAGTGTTCAGTTGTGGAGGAAGAACTGATGAACGAAGCAGAGTCATCACTCAGAAGAAACAGGAGGGAAGAGACATGAGCAGAAACCATGAAGTGGGGGTAGGTGGCGCCTGGAGTGACAGTGTTGGAGGAAGAGTCACTGGCCTGGATGACATCACATCGTGTCTCTCTGCTTTGTATTTTTAAACAATTTCCCCAAAACAGCTTCCAGAGTCTTCACACGCTCATCGTCATGTTTGGAGAATACTGCAGAAAACAATTTAAAGAGAGACGAGTGAGTCTGACTGTGTATCTGTGTAATTAATGATCCTAATATATATTATTAAACAAGTATTTTATCTCTCCTTTAGACCAGCTTCAGGAAACAACACACTGTAAACCACAAAAGGTGAGCCTCAAGGCTCCCTTTTAGGACCCAGTCATTTAAATTTTTAGCAACAGTCATTTGTTCTCAAACTGGTACTAAATAAGATAAGATAAAACTTTACTACAACTGTGGCAGAAACATGCACAACATTCATCATACAAGAACCTTAGTTACCACCATTAAAGCTGCACTATGTAACTTTGTAATGCAGTCTGTAACTTTTCTAACAATATATTTTTAACATATTTCTTCACTCCGTCACTATCTACTGACAGACTGATGTTAGACAAAGTAATCTCTGAAAAAAACTATAGTCCCCTTGCTTCTCTATCAGCATTTATAAAAACACTAAAAACACAGAGTGACCCGCCGTTAACCAGCCAATAAAAACAGAGCTTGAATTTGAATCAGCCAATAAAAACAGAGCTTGAATTTGAATTTCAGCAGAGCAAGGGGGGCAGAGCCATATATGGCTCTGAGGGGGAGGGATCAGAATGCTTTGCCTGTTGAAAATTTTCTAAGTTCTGCACTCTACAGAAAGTTACACATAGCACCTTTAAAGCTCCGCTGACATCATCTTTGAACTTTCCATAAAATGGCACAACATATATATATATATTAAGATTGACCTCTGATCGTTTTTGCTAAAACAATGTTAAATTAATTAAAATTCCTCTCAAAAATAGTTTAAAATTAGCGCCTTTTTTTTACATGGTAAATACGGATTTTCCCGTCGCGGGATTATGACGTCAGAAAAAGACTCGCCTCAAATGCGCACATTGAATACAATGGACGAAGATACAAACGCGATCCGTCCAATTTAGCCATTTAAAACTTTATATTTTAGCGGTTTGTCTTCAGAGAAGCCAAAGTTATTTCGAGTAAACAGCAGGTTATATTTTTTTTCTGCTGCTGCTGGTTTTTGTACACTTTTCACTTCAGGAAGTGAGCAGCTGTGTGATGACTTACACCAGCTGCAAGTTGAGAGGCAGAAGGAATTCTACAACATCTAAATCGTTTCCACAGCACTGAAATGGTAATATATTAGTTAATGTTTCTAATAATTATTCAACATTATTGGTTAATAGTTAGTGTACAAAACAATTTGCACAGGCTCCTGCTGCTGTTGATCATGTTGCTTCAATTTGTCAGCTTTGTTATGTAATCCAGTCAACATGTTGAAAATATTTCATATTTATTTTTCTATTTAATTTGGACATCACTTGGTGTTATAGTGGTGTATCATTAAAATGATGGAAATACATGACATTAGTTTGACCCATTGTCTTAATATACAGTATACTGCATATAATATATACTGTGTGTGTCTGTGTGTTTTATCATCAATTCACAGAAATATCTTCACCTGAAGAGTGGACCCAGGTGGAGGAGAACAAACCTTGATATTGTTAAAGAACAGATGGAGACGTCTTCATGATCTGTAGAACACCAGGACTGATGCTACAGAATCCTGTAGAACATCAGGACTGGTACGTTTGTGCATCAAGACATCAAAATATGCAGAAATACTACAACTGGCCAGAGCATTGAGATGAAAATGAATCAATGAAAATATGAATTTAATATTTTTTCTGACAGTTCAAATGAACATATTGGCCCTCATGCACGAACCGTTCGTACGCACAGATTTGTTCTTATACTGTTCGTACGAGTGATTTAGGATCATTTGTGGCATCCAACAATGTTTTCGTATCCTAGGATTTTTTTCAGATACGAACAAAATTTACGAGTGGTCCGGACCTGTCGTATATTTTAGGAGCGTCAGTCTGCTGTCATCCAGACGGGATTTCTCCACTAATAACTTCATATTTCGTTATTTAGAAAATATTTTGAGTTTAAAAAAGTCACGCACCACAATTGTTTTTGACAATAGGTTCTGTTTGAATTAGAATTATAATTTTAAGTTTAATTTGTCTGGTGTGTCGCGCAGGTGAGTCGTGCGCTCCCCTTGGTCATCAAAGCCGCTCCTCATATTAACACCCAGGTACATAAAATCCCCATACACCGCCGCAGAACAAGTACGGATTAAGACTGATCTTGTGCCAAACACCATCGGAGCAATAGATTATTATATCTGATTCGAAATATAACCTGCAGAATGTGGCTGCGCGATGACCAGGAGGAGCGCGCATGAGAGAAGCTGCTGAGCGCGCCGTGCGTCCATCTCCCTCTCAGCCACACATAAAAAAGAAGTGCCCAAAGTACCGATCCGTTCCGAGCCGAGTGGAACCTGCGCTTCTGCCCCCTCTTCCCCCCTCCTCCGCCTCCATCACCTCGCCCTCAGCTCCGTGCGCCGCGTTGTGCAGGCGATGGAGCCGTGAGCCGCGCGCACTGAAGAACCGAGCTGGAGAAGCGCGGGGGGGGGGGGTAGCGGTGCGCTCTTCTGAATAAGTGAAACTATAATGTAACACAGTACACTGAAATTAGAGATATTTGACCATCCGACACTTGCGGGGGGGGGGGGGGGGGCAGCGGTGCGCCACAGCTCTTCTGAATAAGTGAAACTACACAGTTGTTTACAAACTTTACACTAACATTAAAGATATTTGACCATCCGACACCTGCAGGGGGGGTGGGGGGGTCGCCACAGCGCGACTGAGAGCAGATCTCCGAACGCGTGAAGTTCCTCATTTTACTTCATGTGTTTGAATGAATGGACACTTCCTGCTGTCAGAAGGCAGGAAGCGTGGCCTTATATGGTGTTATGAGGGGTGGAAATTATGTAAATTACATTCACGCGAGCACGCGCAGGTGAGTAGAACAGGTGGAATTCATCACCTTTAAGCAGCCCGTTTACACGCTTTTCCTGTGGATAGAAGAGTTTGTTGGTTCTGACGTGGCATGTTCGTACGAACGCTTCGTACGAACAAAAGTAGGAGGAATTTAGGATTAGAATAAGAACATTTTCGTGCATGAGGGCCATTGTTTGAAAAAAAAGGATAACAATGAACCAAGTGTTTCTGTAGTTATGTGTAAATAAAGTTACAGTAGTACACTATATTATCTGTTAGTGTTGAGTTATTCTTTGTGAGAATATTTGTGTATCTGTTTTAATTTCATTCGTTCATCTACAACTCACAGCTCGTACTTTAGTAAAAACAAAATTGGTGAATGTTAAAAAAACATTTTATTAAAGTAAAACCATCCCATATTATCAAATATATGAAAACCTCTGGGGAAACATTAATATGAACAAATTATCAAAAAAAATTGAGTTTAAAAAATATCAGCAAGTGGTGTTTGACTTCATCAGCTCTGTAAAAATGACACTTTACAGCTGTAAATCTGCAAAATCAGAATTTTACTAGAAATTCAATTTTACTGAGCAGCTGTGTCATTAAGAACTAGTTTCTCCTCATCCTGCTGCTTGTACACTTCTTCAGACTCCACCACCTCCTCGTCCACCCTCCTGGATGTCCAGGTGTTGTAGGTCTGGACGTAGAGGACATCTGTCTCCTGGGTCCATTATGGGCTGAATGCTGCATCCACTTTGTCACTTCCCTCATCAGAACCACAGAAAATCAACAGATTTACATCAAAGAATATTGTTGAGTACTATTCTTTTTGTTGATGCAATCTTACCTGCTGTGATGTGAAAGTCTGGGTTGTAGTGGTTCAACAGGAAGAGCCTCAGGTGATGGACTGGAGACCTGGAAACCTGAAAACACAAACTGTTATTTTTATTAAAACAGCTATGGAAATTTATGTTTTTTGACGGTATTTGATATAAATTTATTTTTAAATTTAATGATTGACATATAAACATTTTATTTTTATTTTTAGTGAACATTTAGTGCATGTAAACATGCAAATTTCAACTGGAAATATGAATGATGTTTTTCAGAACGTATGTTAGAATAAACATTAAAATATTTAACAGATATTTTAAAAGGGACTAATTTTTTAAACTATAAATTAATGTTGAATAATTATTAGAAACATTAACTAATATATTACCATTTCAGTGCTGTGGAAACGATTTAGATGTTGTAGAATTCCTTCTGCCTCTCAACTATCAGCTGCTGTAAGTCATCACACAGCTGCTCACTTCCTGAAGTGAAAAGTGTACAAAAACCAGCAGCAGCAGAAAAAAATTATAACCTGCTGTTTACTCGAAATAACTTTGGCTTCTCTGAAGACAAACCGCTAAAATATAAAGTTTTAAATGGCTAAATTGGACGGATCGCGTTTGTATCTTCGTCCATTGTATTCAATGTGCGCATTTGAGGCGAGTCTTTTTCTGACGTCATAATCCCGCGACGGGAAAATCCGTATTTACCATGTAAAAAAACGGCGCTAATTTTAAACTATTTTTGAGAGGAATTTTAATTAATTTAACATTGTTTTAGCAAAAACGATCAGAGGTCAATCTTAACATATACAGCAAACCCCCTAGTTACGACTCCATCGACCTACGAACAACGGGACCTACGAACGTATCATATTTAATAAAAATATGAAATTACTGTATTAAAAAAAAAAAATTTTTTTTTTTTTTTTTGTGTTTAAATGTTCTTAATTTCATGTGTACATCACTTTGTTGCAGCTGTGGTTGTTTTAAAGGCTTTATAAATAATAATTATGATAAAAATGATCATTTCTGATCATTTTTGAGCAATCTTGGGCAACAGGAAGTAGGTCTTCAGTTTACACGGTCACAAATTAATGTAGAACACCGGACGCCATTTAGGTTCAGTCACGGGGGCCTTTGAAGGTCTCCAGTTTAGACGGTCACAAATTAATGTAGAACACCGGACGCCATTTTAGGTTAGCTGCCCGGCGCCGGGCCGAAGACTGGTGACCAGGATGGCTTCATATGGATTAATTACGAGCTGGAAACGTCTCTGTGAACTTTGTGGATGTCTCAGGCAGCAGCGGATTTATCGCTGATCGTGCCAGGCCGCCGCGCGAAGACCTCCGGCCGGCCTGGCTACACCTCCGGCCTGGCTAGTTCCAGAAGCTAACACGGGAGCTAACACGGGAGCCGGCCTTTTGAACACTTGTGACCAGGATCGCATCATATGGATTAATTACTAGCTGGAATCGCTCTGTGAGCTCTGTGGACGTCTCAGGCTGGAGCAGGAGCTGCAGATTGATCGCGCCGCCGCTCCAACACCAGCTCATGGCTTGGCTAGCAGAAGCTAGCCAGCTAGCTAACACAGGTCTGGAGCGGCTGCGGTGGTTCACTGGCCGGCCGCCGCGCTGCTCGGCCCGACAACAATCAACGCATGGCAACCTAAGATGTCGGCTTTGACCATCTCAAAGTAAGAAAATATATTTTTATTTATTCTGTAAATGTGAATAGCAATGTTTAACATTACAGTACACTACTGTACATGCTTAAATGTGTGCGCGCGCTCCGTTAGCATGATAATTAAAAAAATAATAATAATAATTTTCACCCCCAGCTACGGCAGAATCGAGCTGCGAACCGTTCTTAGGTCCCTAACTCGTTCGTACCTCGGGGGTCACCTGTATATATGTTGTGCCATTTTATGGAAAGTTCAAAGATGATGTCAGAGGAGCTTTAAGATGTGCTTATTTAGCTTTGTTTAAGAACATTTCTTAAATATCCTTCCTGGCCAGCGGGACTTGGCAACACCTGTTTTATGGAAGCATCTGGAAGCAGTTGTGTAGTGGATGTGAGGGGTCCTCGGTGGTCAGGGTGGCTTTCTTGGTCACTGAGCAGCTGTAGATGTCTGACAGGGGCCATTGAGGTGAGCCAGTTATTGCACTTGTTGAATTATTCAGTGTAATTTAGCTTTCTGTTTTACATTCATGAGGTTGAACCAGGATTAAAGTTAAAATGGACTCGATCAGAGACTTATAAATCAAGGTCAGAGTGCTCCAGCTGACATGAAAGGTCTTTAATTAGGTAAAAAAGTTGTTGGGTCTTGAGTCAGTGTGCTGTTTGTGTCCATCTCTGAATAAATAAATATTCACAAACACAAAGAAAAAAGAAAATCCCAGCAGTTCTATCGACACAATCTTATCATTTTTGCATCTTATAAGTATCTTGGTAATTTACTTTGGTGAAAATCTTTCAGGTCCCACACGAGCCTCTAAAATCTCCTGAAATAACAGTTTTTATTGTGTATAGAAATAAAACGTATTTTCTTTTATATTTGCTCATGGCCTCTTTTAAATCCTTGCTGTTCACCACAGAGCCCAGAGATTCCCAGTGTGCTGTAAACCCCTCATCACCAGAACTCCGTACTCTCAGGGTAACAAACCATCACTGGCCAAATGCACACTTTGGTGTAACTTCCTGACAATATATTTCTATTTCTATATGTCACAAAAATAATCTGTTGGAGATATTTAAAAGTCTTCATATTTTAAACACATATTTTATCATTTTTAAACTCTACTTTTCTAGTTCATCAAGTGTTCTGAGTTTCACAAGGTTTATTATGACCTGACCTCGTTCCTGTTTTATTAGGTGCACAAAGCGGATTATCAAAGCCTATCACGCCTGCACGGTAAACTTTAGTTTTCCCAGAAATAGACGTAAACACGAAATGTTCGGCTCCAGTTTATCGTCTGAGAGTTTGAGACAATGTGATGAAACTGTGTGTGTGTTTTGACCTTGCTGATTGTTATGTTCTGTGCCACTCGCTTGAATAAAAGAGAGACAAAAATCCTTAGAAAGTTGGAGTTCATCCTGATCTATCCATCCATCCATCCATCTTCTTCCGCTTATCCGGGGTCGGGTCGCGGGGGTAGCAGCCTAAGTAGGGAGGCCCAGACTTCCCTCTCCCCAGCCACTTGGAGCAGCTCCTCCGGGGGAATCCCAAGGCGTTCCCAGGCCAGCCGAGAAACATAGTCCCTCCAGCGCGTCCTGGGTCTTCCTCTGGGTCTCCTCCCGGTGGGACATGCCCGGAACACCTCACCAGGGAGGCGTCCAGGAGGCATCCTAACCAGATGCCCGAGCCACCTCTGATCTAGTCGGGGTGAATTTTCCTCTTTGCAAAGAGTCAAAAATCTCACGCCTGTTGTCTTGTGTGAATTATTTATTTAAAGGTTCATGATGAAAATACCTATCATAATCTACTACATTTGTTTTCAGTCCTTCATTACTTTTACATTTCCTTCAGTGTGGAGGTAGTAAAAAAAAAAAAAAGGGCAGTACTTTGTCTTTGCATTTTCTTCCTCGTACAGCACAACCGGAAACTGTCCAGTTGAAATCCATTAAATACATTTTAACTTATTTTAAAGACAGCGGGGAAAAACATTATTGAAAGATGTTTGTTTCTAATATTATTTATCTTTTGAATACATTTTTGTTTCAGTGACGTTACAACTATTCGAAGTATGTGTTTGTCCTGCATGTTTTCTTGACACATTTTGAGGACACAAATTTGTGTCTCAGTGAGAATACTAAGAGCTAAAAGTTAGGTAACTATAAAGCTGCAGCCAGCAGCTGCTGAGCTGAACAACAAGTCACTGAACCACAGGGACACAGTCTGTCTCCGGCTCCTCTAAAGCTCTGAAGTCAATTAGTCACAACTTGTTCACTGTGGATTGTTGTCGTCGCTCTGAGGGTGCCGGGCAGCCATAGACACACAAGAACGTAACTGCTTGCAGGATTAACCGTGACATTATAAAAAATGCTTTTATTTAAATAATTATTAAAAGAATAGGAGATCTGTAAGTGTAAACACATTTTCTTTCGGATAACTTACACTTTCATTCTGAAAAGGGTTAAGGAAGTTTCCGCCCATCTCTCCGTCCTCTCTGGGTGTCCCTGGTTGGTTGCTCATACTTAAGTTACCAGGAGAGTTCTGTTGAAAAAGTTGAACTCTATTAATGAAAGCTACCACGTCAGAAGCTGCAAATAAATTCAGAGGTGCAGCACAAAAAGCTTCTCATACCTTGGAGATACTGTCCATGTCACCTGACCCTAAGACAAAGGGTTACAAGCATTAGACTAAAACCGCCGTGACAAAATAAACACTCAGATTGAATGATTAATAAACTGTGAAGAAAAATAATCTCCTTTTTACCTATAGAGCCGTTCATGTGATGCGGCTCCATCCCAGCCAGCCCTCCTAAGGGACCGTCGCTCCCTGCACCCATGGGAAACTGAGGAGAACATCCACAGGTGAAGTGAAGCAACACGGCCCCGTGTTCTAACAGAAAATAGATGAAAAGTTCTCACGTTTGGTCGGCTTGCACCTGGAGGGACCGTGTTTATCAAGGTGTACATGTTGTCACCAGAGTTGGTCGAATCTGACAGAACAAACACAGACACTGTATGAAGACAGGATTAATTTAATTCTCTCCATTTAGTTATAACCACAACAACCCACCAGATAATGTATTTTTATTAGAAGCGCTGTGATTTTAATGTTGGTTCTACTTTTTATGAGAATGTTTTTATTTGTGTTTTATTGAGTCTCTCAACTTTCACCTTCATTTGTTGGTTTGGACTTTTGACATGCAAGTATAGAAACAAGATCAGCAAAGCCTGCACAAGGTGAGGTCAGTGAACAAAGCCAGGCTGATTCTGGCAGATCCTGTTCATCCACTCCATGAGGAGTTCAGGTTGCTTCCATCTGGATGCAGGTATCTGCTGCCCAGATGTAGAACGAATAGACTGAAAAACTCATTCATCCCTGTAGTGATCAGGCTTCTCAACGGACAGTGATGATTTCATTTATTGTTATTTTAATGTATCCATGTCTTGTCTGGTTTGGATGTTTTGTATCTCTACTGACTGTGAAACAAATTGCCCCTCAGGGATAATAAAGATTCTTGAAGTTGACCATGTACAGGTCTTACCTGCTGGACTTGGCATTATTGGAGTACCAGGTGCTCCCCCTCCTCCTGGAGGTCCCTGAAATTAGATTTTGGTGTCCTGCATGAATTAGTGAACTGTGGGGGGGCTTTTCAGAAACACAGATTGAAGCCGAGCATACATACCCCATAGCTTCCTGGAGATGCAGAAGAGTAAGGTGTCTACAAAAAAAAGAAAAACAAAAGAATTAATACAAAATTGTAAAGCCGTCTTTCTTTTGCTAGGTAATAATAATAATAATAATAATAATAATAATAATAATAATAATAATAATAATAATAATAATAATAATAATGAATTTAATTTATAACGCAATTTTCATTAACAAAAATCTCAAAGTGCTACAAAGTGCAACTAAAATCATAGATCAAATAAAAACAAGTGATAAAATCAAGTAAAATCAATGATAAAACAACAAAAATCAATAATAAAATCAATTAAAAATATGTATATAGGTGTCTTTGTTTGAGCACTTACAGAGTTTGAGTTTGGAGGATTTGGCCAGGGTCTACCACCACCACCGAGTCCCCTGGAACACACAGACACACACTTTTAGTTTGGTTCTTTTGGCAGGCTCCATTGTTTCTGGTCAGAGTTGGCAACAACAAAAGCTGCTGATGCCAAAAAAGGTGATGGGAACAAGAAGAACAAAGAAAAATACAATAAAAGAGGACAGAAAAGTGGAAAGTCAACTCTCAGTTTCACAGTAAATTAGTAGTGAAAGAGAGTAAAAGCCATATACAGTATCACCAAGATGGCGGCTGAGCAGAGTGGACGTCTTTAGTCGGGCTCCTGACAGTACTACCTCCAAAAGGAGTATTTGGAGAGCTTTTTTGCGCTGGATGTGCAGAGATGTACAGAGAAGAGCGTTGAAAAAGCTGCGGAAATTGGACTGGAACTTGCGATCCAGAATTATGAATCTACAAGCCAACGTGTCCGTGAGTTTTTGCCGAGAGTTAGCCTAGCGTAGCTACAAACCGGGCTAATCAAAGCTAACCGAGCTAGCTCACCGTAACCGGGTGCTGTAGTTGCAGGCTTCGTAAACAAATAAACCGGAGAATACGCTGGTTATTACGAAGAAAAGCGGGCCGGCACGCTGGGGTGCTTTGTTGCAGTGAAAGAACACAACAAAACACGCTACAGTGGTAGCGCGGTGGTGGGCCAAGCGTCGTATACGCCGCCTGGAACTTTAAGCTGGGCCGGGCACCACGAGTGAGCCGAGCGCCGTGTACGCCGCCTGAAGCGCCGTAGGAGAGCCGGAGGACCGCGGCCTGGAGTTCGAGCTGGGCTGGGAGCCGTGAGAGAGCCGGGGCCAGGCACCGCGAGTGGGCCGAGCGTGAACGCCGCCTGGAGAGTCGTGGGAGAACCGGAGGACCGCGGCCTGGAGTTTCGAGCTGGACGGATCGCCGTGGGAGAGCCGCATGGGGCTGGGTGGGCGTCGGAGCTGGACCTGGAGCTACGTGCTGTGCTAACTGGGCTGCATCGGTTCTGGTGGGGGTCGGAGCTGGGCCTTGAGCCACTGGAGCTGAGTGCGGTGCTGGCTGGACTGCGTCTGATCTAGTGAGCGGACCTCTTCGGATGGTGGATCTGATTGCTGCAGGCTGCTGAAACCGTGAGTTCTGATCTAATAACTGCTGATCTGGGTGCTGCACTGCTGGGCCACACAAATCATCTTTAGGCCTGTGAGCCTCGTGGAATGGCCACGTGGTTCAGTGAATAAACCAAAGACCTGCTACCACTAGATCACAAACTCTGTAAGTATGACGAAAGGTAAAGGACCAAAGTCACCAGTCTCTGTAAATATGAAAAATAGAGGACAAAAGTCACCAGACTCGGAGGGAAACAACTCAGATATGCAAGACTTTAGAGAATCACTCAACTTTATGAGTGGACAAATAGAAAGTTTAACAGCAAAGATGGAGTCCCAGGCCGGTCTGGTTAAAGAAATAAGAGAACTGAAAGAACTGATAACTAACAAAGACAAGAGAATTGCTGTTTTAGAACAAAAAATAGAGGATTTAGAACAATTTACAAAGCAAGACAACGTGGTCATCTCAGGACTTGATGTTAGTGAGCGTTGGACACATCAAAGAGCTCCTAATAACAATGATCCAAATGAGTATGAATCTCAGGAAAAACAAGAAACTCTGGAGGAGCTTGTAGTTAATTTCTTACAGGACATGAACATGGACATAAACTATGAGGACATTTCATTCTGTCACACCCTGCCCAGTAATTCAACAAGATTCAAACCGTCAGTGGTCGTTAAGTTCATTAGCAGGAATACAAAAAACTATGTTATGCAAAATAGAAGAAATCTGAAGGGATCAGACGTTTACATAAATGAACATCTTACCAAGAAAAATGGAAAAATTGCAAAAGAAGCAAGGTGGTTAAAAAACAAAGAAAAAAAATAGCATCAACATGGACTAGAAATGGATACGTCTTTATCAAAGCAAAGGAAGGGTCTCAGCCTAAAATGATAAAAGAGCTGACGGATCTGGATGAATTCAAGAGATGAAAAATTACAAATCAATGAAACAACTCACAATCAAAATGGATAAAATATACAGTGAAATGAACAAATACATTAGAACATGACAACATACGAAGACTCAGAACCTAAAATATATAATGTTGAAAATGTGATTGATGCAAATTTTTTTCCTGTAATAAAAGATAGCGAATATTATAATGAAGAGCAGTTTAATGACATCAATATATCAAATGGAGTTCTCTCCATTATTCACTTTAATAGCAGAAGTATAAATGCAAACATATCCAAAATAACAGATTACTTAAAACAATTAAATAGAACTTTTACGATAATAGCGCTGTCAGAGACATGGCTTAATGATGATAACACAAGTAATATTCACATCGAGGGGTATGAATTATATCATATGAACAGAAATAATAAAAGAGGTGGTGGTGTCGCACTATTTGTCAATAATGAAATAAAATGTAAATTAAATAATGAAATGTCAATAATAGTTGATAATATTATGGAAATGATAACAATAGAAATTATAAACAAAAACGATAAAAACATAATAATAAGTTGTGTATATAGATCACCAGGAGCAAATATAGAAATATTCACTGATAAAATCTTGGAACTAATGGAGAAGAGTTTTAATAAAAATATTTTTTTGTGTGGAGACTTTAACATTGATATGGGAAATAAAACAGATTCAAATAACATAAGCACATTTATAAACTCAATGTACAGTTTAAATATGTATCCATTGATATCAAAGCCAACAAGAATTACAACTCATAGTGCCACAATAATTGATAATATTTTCACAAATATAACAAATGGGGATGTGATAGGTGGTATCTTAACGACCGACTTAAGTGATCATTTACCAGTTTTCACAATCTTTAAAAATGATCAAAATATCACAAAAGCAGTCACAACGAAGAAAAAGATCATAAACACATCAAAAAAAGTTTTGGAAAAATTGAAAGAGGATCTGGATAAACAAGACTGGAATGATGTGTATGTTGATGATGCGAACAGAGCATATGATGAGTTTATGAATATCTTGGAAACCCTGTATGAAAAGAATTGTGTGCAAACAAATTACACAAAGAGAAATACGAATGATCAACCATGGATGACAAAAGGGTTAAGAAATGCATGTAAAAAAAAGAATTATTTGTATTCATGTTTCTTGAAATTGCGAAGTCAGAGCGCAGAAGAAAAATATAAAAAGTATAAAAATAAATTAGTAGGGATTATAAGGAAACATAAGAAAGAATATTATAGTAAATTATTAGATAAAACTAATGGTGATATGAAAGCAACATGGCGAGTAATGAATGGTGTACTGAAGAATCATAAAGCAAAAACTGGTATTTCAAAATATTTTGTAAAAGACAACGATGAAGTTCATGATGAAAATGAAATTGTAAATGGATTTAATCAATATTTCGTGAATGTTGGATCAAGCCTTGCAGCTAAGATACCAAAAGTAGATAAAAATATGATCCACTCAATTACAGGTTGTGCAAATAGTATTTTCCTAAATGGAACTAACAAAGAGGAAATAATGAATGTAGTAAAACATCTTACAGACAAGAGATCGAAAGACTGGGTGGACATGGATATGATGTTTGTAAAGGACATAATGAGCCATGTTATTGAGCCGTTCACATACATATGTAACTTATCATTTTCAACAGGAATTTTTCCAGATAATATGAAAGTAGCTAAGGTCGTTCCTCTTTTTAAAAATGGTGATAAATGTGTATTCAACAATTATAGACCTATATCCTTGTTACCACAGTTTTCAAAAATTCTTGAAAAACTATTTGTAAACAGACTAGACCAATTTATAGATAAACAAAATATTCTAAGCAACAGTCAGTATGGGTTTAGATCAAAAAACTCTACATCAATGGCTCTCATGGAATTAATGGAACAAATAACTACTGCTGTCGATCAAAAACAACATTGTATCAGTATCTTTGTTGATTTAAAAAAAGCATTCGATACTATTGATCACACCATTCTCCTTGAAAAACTGAACAAATATGGTATTAGAGGACCAGCATTACAGTGGGTATCTAGCTACTTAAAAAATAGGAAACAATTTGTACAAATAAATGATGTAAGATCTGACCTCTGTAATATCACATGTGGAGTTCCCCAAGGCTCTGTACTTGGACCAAAGCTTTTTATTTTATATGTGAATGACTTGGTAAATGTGTCAGGACTCCTTAAATGTGTACTTTTCGCTGATGATACCACTTTTTTCTGTTCAGGTGAAGATATAGAACAAATGTTAGAATTGATAAAGACAGAATTTGTCAAGATACAAACTTGGTTTAAAATAAATAAATTATCATTAAATCTAGAGAAAACTAATTACATGATATTCGGTAATAAAAAGAAAACTGTTGATGTTCCACTCAAAATTGAGGATGTTGAGATTTGTAGAGTGAATGAGGTGAAGTTTTTGGGTGTTATCATTGATGACAAACTGACATGGAAACAACACATAAATTCTGTAAGAATAAAAATAGCTAAATCGATAGCAGTACTGTACAAAGTCAGAGACCTATTGAATGATAAAGCTCTGTATTTGTTGTATAACACAATCATTGTTCCACACTTAATCTATTGTATTGATGTTTGGGGGAAAGCGTGTAAAACAATCACAAAGCCTATTTTTGTATTACAGAAAAGAGCTGTAAGAATTATCACTAGAAAGCATTACCGTCATCCATCAAGTACATTATTTTATCAACTAAAATTATTGAAGTTCCATGATTTGGTAGACTATAATATTTTATCAGTTATGTATAGAGCTCAAAATAATGCATTACCTTTAAATATCCAAATGCACTTTGTTAAAAGACAAAGTTGTTATAATCTTAAGGGAACAGAGTTGTTTGTAAAACCACAATTCAGAACCAGTTTGAAGGGACGTTCTACCTCAATCCAGGGAATTAGATTATGGAATGGCTTGGAGAATGTAGTTAAAAATGCCAAGTCAATGTTTACATTTAAAAAAATGATCAAAACAAATGTGTTAAAAAAATATATGTGAAATAACGTAATGTGTATTGTATTAGTTAGAAAATTAGAAAGAGTTAGTCATTTTGTACTGTTGGTTGAAGAATATTATTGTTTAACCTGATTGTTGGAAAAAGTTGGTTGAAGATTATTATTGTTTACATGGTTTGACTACTGTTGTTTAATCTGATTGTTGGAGATAAGGGGCAGATATAATAAGATTTATTCTTCTTTCTGCTACCTTTCATTTTTTTACATTTTGTACACTATCATTATGAGATTGTCTTGTATTGTTTCTTTTGTAAAAAAATGAACAAATTTAATAAACATAAACATAAA
>JBBPBX010025961.1:0-38467 GCA_038048925.1 Garcialebias charrua
AAAGTTATAGTGTAGTATATATTATATTATATATAAAGAGGCTAGCCTGTATAAATAAAGGTTGAATGAATAGTATTATGAGAATAAAGTCATAAAACAGTAAATTTGTAATATCAAAAGAATATAGTCAAAATAATATGAGAATAAAGTCGTAGTATTATAAGAATAAAGTTGTATGACAATAAAGTCATATTGTTGTGAGAATAAAGTCAAAATATACAAGAATAAAGTCATAATATTATGAGAATAAAGTCATAATAATACAAGAATAAAGTCATAGTATTACGAGAATAAAGTCTTACAGCAAAAAAGTCATAAATTACTAGACTAAAGTTATAATATTACGAGAATAAAGTCAAAATAATAGGAGTATAAAGTCAGAATATTAAAAGAAGAAAGCTGTACGACAATAAAGTTGCAATACACTATTATGAGAATAAAGTCGAAATAATACAAGAATAAAGTCATAGTATTACGAGAATAAAGTCGTACAACAGGGAAGTCTTAATATTACAAGAATAAAGTAGAAATAATGTGAGAATAAAGTCGTAGTATTAAGGGAATTCATTAATTCAACCTTTATTTAGGCAGGTTAATCCCTTTGAGCCTCGAGGACTCATTTACAAGAAAGACCTGTTTTCAACAAAGAATGATGACAACAGTGACAACAATAGACAATCATAAAATATGCATACAGTACATATATTTTTTAAACAAGTTAAAATCAGATGTCAAAAAAGTAGCAAAAACAGCTAGATAATAAAGTCATACATACTCATACAAGAGTAAAGTTACAATATCATGAGAATAAACTCATAGTATTACCAGAATAAAGTCATAATATTATGAGCAGTGGCGGTCCGTCCCATGTGCGAACTATGCGGCTGCACAGGGCGGCATCCAGCAGGGGGTGGCATAAGAGGAGACCCCGCTCCTCGTTTTTTAATTTTATTTAAATATTTTACAACTTTTGTTTTTAACAACATAACACAGAACACTACCGCACTGCTCCTGGGACGCCCCACCCTTAATTTATTCACATGTCCTCAGTTTAATCACCGTAGCAGCTGCTGGGTGCATTTCCTCAACCCAGGTCGTCCGCCCCACCTCCACTTTTACTTTTGTTTTTGTTATGGAGGTGACACTACGTGCGGTCAGTGGAAAGATGGAAGAGAGGAAGAGTGAAGAGAAAGATTAAAAAGAGAGAGGCTCTGGAAACAGACAGCTAAATGTGCAAACATTGACAATTTTTTCACTCAAACAGCTGCAGTTTGTTAATGAGAGATCAAACAGGTAAGACATGCTGTTGAATTTTGCTGCAAACCACCGTTCAAGTTAATTATCAAGTCAATGAATTTTGTGGTGTGTAGCATTGTGACATAACATACTGTTAAATCATTTAAATAATATTATATGAGTCTGGATGAAGACCTGGGGCCTCATGTACAAAGACTTGCGTGGATTTCTTACTGAAAAGTGCCGCACGGTCAAATCCAGAAATCTGCGTATGCACAAAGAAATCCAGATGTATCAAACCGTGCGTACACCTGAATCCACGCACATTCCTTTTGTACATCACAATTAACGTGGAACTGAGCGCACGTGAGACACCTCCCCTGACACGCCTACATTTACATATGTTAAACAGATGCAAATTACTTCCTGCATGTAAATTACTTCACACATCAGAGAGTCTCTGACTCTCTGATGTGTGAAGGACATGTTTGTTTGATCCCTGCGCGATCAGAAATGATTTCTAAATTCAGGAAGATAATGAATTTAATATAATATGAGTGAGGAAAAAAATCCTAAGTAAGAATAGTAATAAAATGTGTTTATCACGCAAAGAACGAGTGATTGTGTGTCGGTATTTGTGTGTGCGCGCACCCTGCTTTGGTGCGCAACCGGCTCATCCATTCATTCTGAGTGAAAATATTAACTTTGCGCACGAGTTTATTACCATAATTACTGTAAACACAGAGGAACTTAGATGTTTGGTAGAACATAGATCGTTGTTTATTTAATAGATGATATGAAGAAATGGGTCTGTGCGTCTCAGTGGAGAGTTTTCATGACATGACGTGATGTTGGAGTCTCCAAACGCTGCTTTTACTCTCCTACAAGTTATATATGGTGTACTTCCACGTGTCATTTTGGAGAAATCTACAATAAACGCAGATTATGAAACACCTCCAGCTGCCGTGTAACACCGGCGAGGGTGCGCGCGCTCCAAAGCGCGACCACTCAGCCTTTGGAATCATATAGATGAGACATTCCATTGGACATGAATCGGCTTTGTGTGGACTGGACAGCCCTGATCGGCCTGCAGCTCCCTCAGGAAAGCTCGGGAACAGTTTGATCGCTGCTTCTGCATGTGCACGCGTGATGCACGGCTCCTGTGTTGCTCCAGAGCGCAGCAGTGCCAAACTGAAAAATGATTATTTCTGAAAACGGCTGATAAGCCATATCCTAGATCAGAAAATTATATCTGTTTATAAATAAATGCTCTGCGTGTTACACTATTTATTATATCCTCCAGTAAGGCTGAATGAATCCGTTCCTGTTAAATTTATTTTTTGCACAACTTTGCGCGTCCTTTATTTAACTGCGTCATGTGGATGTAATACTTGTTAATCGTGTGTTTGGTGGGAATATTAATCATTTTCACATCATGAACAGTTAATAATAATAATAATAATAATAATAATAATAATAATAATGAATTCAATTTATAACGCACTTTTCATTAATGAAAATCTCAAAGTGCTACAAGGTGCAACAGAATTAAATGTCAATAAAACAATTAATAAAACAATTAAAATCAACAACAGTATCAGCTAGATCAAAAGTAGAATCATGAGGAGGTAGAGTATGCTCGGTTGAAAAGAAAGGTCTTCAAGCCGCTCTTAAAGCTCCCCTGACATGATCTTTCAACTTTCCAAAAAATGGCACAACATATATAAATATTAAGATTGACCTCTGACCGTTTTTGCTAAAATAATGTTAAATGAATGAAAATTCCTCCCAAAAACAGTTTAAAATTAGCGCCATTTTTTTAACACGATAAATAGGGATTTCGCCGTCGCAGGATGATGACGTCATAACAAGAGACGTGTCTACTGCGCAGCTTGAAAACAATGGAGGAGCTACAAACTCGATCCGTCCAATTTAGCCATTTAAAAGTTAATATTTTAGCGGATTGTCTGCAGAGAAGCCAAAGTTATTTCCAGTAAACAGCAGGTTATAATTTTTTTTCAGCTCCTGCTGGTTTTTGGAGACTTTTCACTTCAGGACGTGAGCAGCTCTGTGAGGACTTACAGCATAGTTTCCACAGCACTGAAATGGTAATATATTAGTTAATGGTTCTAATAATTATTCAACATTAATTTATAGTTTAAAAAATTAGTCCCTTTTAAAATATCTGTTAAATATATTATTCTTTTATTTTATTTTGTTTGTGTTTTCAGGTTTCCAGGTCTCCAGTCCATCAGGCTCTTCCTGAACCACTAGTACAACCCAGACTTTCACATCACAGCAGGTAAGATTGCATCAACGAAAAGAATAGTACTCAACAATATTCTTTGATGTAAATCTGTTGATTTTCTGTGGTTCTGATGAGGGAAGTGACAAAGTGGATGCAGCATTCAGCCCATAATGGACCCAGATGTCCCCTGCGTCCAGACCTACAACACCTGGACATCCATGAGCGTGGCGGAGCGAGGATTCACAGAAATGTCTTCACCTGAAGAGTGGACCGAGGTGGAGAACAAACCTTGATATTGTTCAACAACAGATGGAGACATCTTCAGGATCTGTAGAACATCAGGACTGCTGCAGAAAGCTACGTTTGTGCATCAAGACATTAAAATATGCAGAAATACTACAACTGGCCAGAGCATTGAGATGAAAATGAATCAATGAATTTAATATTTTTTCTGACTGTTCAAATGAACATATTGTTTGAAAAAAAAGGATAACAATGAACCAAGTGTTTCTGTAGTTATGTGTAAATAAAGTTACAGTAGTACACTATATTATCTGTTAGTGTTGAGTTATTCTTTGTGAGAATATTTGTGTATCTGTTTTAATTTCATTCGTGCATCTACAACTCACAGCTCATACTTTAGTAAAAACAAAATTGGTGAATGTTGAAAAAAACATTTTATTAAAATAAAACCATCCCATATTATCAAATAAATGAAAACCTCTGGGGAAACATTAATATGAACAGATTATCAAAAAAAATTGAGTTTAAAAAATGCAAGTGGTGTTTGACTTCATCAGCTCTGTAAAAATGACTCCAACACCTCCTCGTCCACCCTCCTGTCCAGGTGTTGTAGGTCTGGACGCAGGGGACATCGGTCTAGTTTCTCCTCATCCTGCTGCTTGTACTTCTTCAGACTCCACCACCTCCTCGCTCCTCCACGCTCATGGATGTCCAGGTGTTGTAGGTCTGGACGCAGGGGACATCTGGGTCCATTATGGGCTGAATGCTGCATCCACTTTGTCACTTCCCTCATCAGAACCACAGAAAATCAACAGATTTACATCAAAGAATATTGTTGAGTACTATTCTTTTCGTTGATGCAATCTTACCTGCTGTGATGTGAAAGTCTGGGTTGTACTAGTGGTTCAGGAAGAGCCTCAGGTGATGGACTGGAGACCTGGAAACCTGAAAACACAAACAAAATAAAATAAAAGAATAATATATTTAACAGATATTTTAAAAGGGACTAATTTTTTAAACTATAAATTAATGTTGAATAATTATTAGAACCATTAACTAATATATTACCATTTCAGTGCTGTGGAAACTATGCTGTAAGTCCTCACAGAGCTGCTCACGTCCTGAAGTGAAAAGTCTCCAAAAACCAGCAGGAGCTGAAAAAAAATTATAACCTGCTGTTTACTGGAAATAACTTTGGCTTCTCTGCAGACAATCCGCTAAAATATTAACTTTTAAATGGCTAAATTGGACGGATCGAGTTTGTAGCTCCTCCATTGTTTTCAAGCTGCGCAGTAGACACGTCTCTTGTTATGACGTCATCATCCTGCGACGGCGAAATCCCTATTTATCGTGTTAAAAAAATGGCGCTAATTTTAAACTGTTTTTGGGAGGAATTTTCATTCATTTAACATTATTTTAGCAAAAACGGTCAGAGGTCAATCTTAATATTTATATATGTTGTGCCATTTTTTGGAAAGTTGAAAGATCATGTCAGGGGAGCTTTAAAGTCAACCACAGACTGTGGGGCTTCAGTTTTTCAGAATCACCTGTAAGTGTCGCCAAAGGAACAAAAACCACAGAAACGTGCGTACGCCAGCCATGGGGCTGGCGTGGAAATGTACTTGGATGCGCACATATTCACGTTCAGTTCAGTTTTGATACATACAGGGTTTTGCGTGGATAGTGACGCACGCAAGGTTTTTGTGCGCACGCACGGTTGATACATGAGGCCCCTGCTCTATATGAAAAGTGCCCTGAAATGTTAGATAACCCTTTAATGAAACTGGCCTGAATTGATCATAAGTCTTTGTAAAAAGGGGAGATTTGTGCCGTTATGACAATTTTTTAAACGTGATTTAGTGTCAGGAGTGATGAGGGGATTGTTCCTGTCAGTATGAAGGAACAGGTGAGCTGTTCTAACTGTGTGTGAACAAACAAGCATTAGTTCCAATATAAACACTTTCTAAACGACAGTAGTGACCAGTGATGGGAATAACGGAGTTACAAATAAACGGTGTTACAAACTGAGTTATTTTTTTCATTAACGGGTAATCTAAGTAGTTACTATGTCTATCGTTACAACGCCGTTACGTTACATTCACTAAATGGGGGTACATTATTTTTTGTCTTCCGCTCTGGCTCTCCTAAACTGCTTGTTTACTTTTCCCCCTTGGTGAGGGAGGGTGGAGAGAGCAGAGGGGAGGGAGGGGTGAAACAATAAGGATGATGCTGATTGGCTAATGTAGAGTGTCAGGTAGAGGTCAGCCAATCAGAGGATCTGTTGTTCAGTTCACTCTCAAACCACAAGCCGCAGGCCGCAGCTTCAAATCTGAAAAGTTAGCAGAAGTCCTGCAGCAGTGGCGAGTCTGGAGGGAAAGTTGGCGTTTTCAAAGTGGAAATACAGACACTACTTTACTCTCCTTGAGGTAAAAGAAAAGAACGTGCATGTGAAGTGTACATTATGTCCCGGAAGAGCGAAGTGTTTGTCTACGTCCGTCGTAATCTAATCTGATGAAGCTCACAACTGCTCAAGTAATTCAGATTTTCAGTACTGTTTTAAAAGTACTTCATATTGTGAAATGGTTCTTTTGTTTTTAAGAAAATACTTGAAGAACCAGTTGTGTGAGGGTTTGATTTTATTTTACACTACAAAGCACTTATTTTAACATGTTTACTTTTATTTCTAAGAAAACACTTGAACAGTACAGTGTGTACATAGAGCTGAAAACACAATTGTTATATTATTTTGTTAACCTGTATTTTGTAATGAAGAAAAAACTTGAAGTATAGTATGTCAACCAGTCATGTTCTGTTGAGGTGCTGTAAGCATTTCTACTTAAAATTCGTAGATATATCTAAACTTAAACCAACCAAACAAACAATAGTTACTTTCCCTGGTAACTAATTACTTTTATAGGTGAGTAATTCAGTTACTAACTCAGTTACTTTTTGGGAGAAGTAACTAGTAACTATAATTAATTACTTTTTTAAAGTAACGTTCCCAACACTGGTAGTGACATTATATTGTTATCATTAAAAGTAAGATAATAAATACATAAAGCAATGAAAGGGAATAGTATAAAAGTAATATGAAATAAGCCTGCATATTTTACCATTGAAAATATATTAATTGGTTAAGTCAAAATGTGTTTTCCATATCAAATGTGCTAAATCTTTACAGATAATTGTTCTGATGCAGGCTCAATAAATGTAGTCCTCTGGACAGATTCTTCTTTGTATCAAAAATACTTCTTCAGTCTGAGGACCCCCACTGGCAACCTAGCGGGGGGAGGGGGGATTGGGGTTGCTCGCACAGGGCACCAAATAGGCTAGGACCGCCTCTGAACGTCACCACCACGTCATGGAGGGGTATGAGTACTCCAGTGGTCCAGTGTCTTATGTTTTCAAGGCATCAACCCCTGGAAAGATCACCCTTTGCAAACGGGCCTCAGGGGAGGGTTCAGATCAAGTGCTAATGAAAAACCTTTATGGACAAACAACAAATTCATCAAGAAAGCTCACATCGAAAAAGGAAGCCAGTGTACACCTCTTGAGCCAAGGTTGTCTCTTATTCCTCAGATTTACTTTGACTCTCTCCTTTGCCGATAATTTGGATCACAAAACATGGAAGGGATGGAAGAGAGTAAATACTTCAAAGAACTGGTAATGTATAACTTCCACCCCTACACCAAGCATTAACTTTGTGTGCATTTTAATCTAAATTTGAGTATCAAGCATCTAGTCAAGCAAAATAAGCTACATATCTTTTGAGGTGTGCAAACTGAAAGGTTCTATGCCTGCTTTGAAAACCCGAACAGACCACCCAACACCAGACTCACCTCACCAACAGAAGGGGTGTTTATCAGCAGGACCTCAGCAGAAGTAAGGAGTACTTTCAGGAGGATTAATCCACACAAAGCAACTGGCCCAGACAACATCCCTGGGAAGGTGCTGAAAGACAATGCGAGCAGATCTGCAAAGTGCTTGCCGTTATTTTTAACTCCTCACGCATACTGGCAAAAGTTTCCACCTGCCTGTAGATGGAAACCATCATCCCAGTCCTAAAGAGCTCCACGGTGACTGATCTGAAGGACTACCGGCCAGTAGCCCTCACCTCGATAGTCATTAAATGATTCGAAAGACTGGTCATGACCCACATCAAAGCAACCATCAACATCAACGAGGACCCACACCATGGTAAATGGTAAATGGAGCTTATTTATATAGCACTTTCCAGCCCCCTGTGAGGAGCCCCAAAGCGCTTTACAATACCAGCCATCCACCCATTCATTCACACATTCATACACCGGTAGTGGTAGCCTGCCACCAGTACCCATACCGAGAGAATAAATTAACAGAAGATGCCACCAGTACTCCTCTGTGGTCCACACTGCTCTCACCCACCAGGAGTAGAAGGACTCCTATGTCCATATGCTCTTTGTGGACTTCAAATCTGCCTTCAACCCTATGATTCCCCAGACCCTGATGGACAAACTACTCATACGAGGACTAAGCCCCTCCATTTGCAGCTGTGTTCTGGACTTCTTAACAAACAAACCACAGTCTGTGAGGATCCAAAAAATCTCCTCCTCCACCATAATCCTCAGCACTAGCTCCCCTCAGGGCTAGAAGAATAGAATATATCTTTATTGGCATTGTCATTGCACCGGGGCACAAAACATTAGAATTGGCGCACGCACCGTCCTTGAGAGGGGACATGCGTACGGAAGCCGCAGCAGAAATTAATCCGCGCCGCCAAACAATCAGATATGGAAAAAAAGGAAGGTTACAATAGGATAATCAGTGGTATTCAAAAAAGATTCTATCACATTTTGTCTTAGGACATTCTATGATACAGTCAAAAAACTCTACCAGCTCAAGCACAGATAAGACAAATCACATGTTGCATTTTGGTGGCGGAGCAGTGAGATAAGTCTGTGAACAATCGTCCAGATAGAGCACAGTCTGCAGATGGACTCAGCCGGCTTCATCTGAAAGCACACAGAGAGCTCTCGGGGGGGGGGGGGGCGACAGTTCTTTCCAGTAGCTCAGACTCCAGGAGAGATTTGCAGTCAGCCTTTGTTCAAGGTTACTTACTTTAGAAATATTTCTAAAATACGACCTATGGTGTCCAGAATTGAACTGGAAAACATTATTCACGCTTTTGTGTCATCACGTCTAGACTACTGCAATGCCCTTTTTACCTGCCTGGACAAGTCTTCTGTATCACGCCTACAAGTGATACAGAACGCAGCTGCCAGACTTCTCACTAGATCCAGTAAATACTGCCACATCACTCCAGTTCTGCATTCACTTCACTGGCTCCCAGTTGAGTTTAGAATCCGTTTTAAAGTCCTTGTGCTCACGTACAGAGCTTTAAATGGCCAGGCTCCTGTATACCTTTGTCAGCTTTTGACTAAATACTCTGCTGCCCGTGACCTACGATCACAGACCCAGAACTTCTTGGATGTTCCACGTACGCGGATGAAAACTAAAGGGGACAGGGCCTTTCAGTCAGTGGCCCCCAGGCTTTGGAATAGTCTGCCCCTGCAGCTTCGTTTTGCTGACTCTGTTGAGGTTTTTAAAAAACAACTGAAAACACTTTTATTTGCTCAGGCTTTTATGTCATGATTTTATTGTATTTTGCATTGATTGATATTTGTAGATTTTATGCTTGTTTTATTCTGTGTATACTTTTGCCATTGATTTTGTTGTACAGCGCTTTGTGATTTTATGTCTGTGATAAGCGCTCTAGAAATAAACATTACTTACTTACTTACTTACTTACTTACTTACTTGGGGTGTCCTGATTAGATTAGTTGCATTATTTATTTTTCAGGGCAGGCTACAGTGTACTCTTACTGTTAGCCTTGAGTCCAGGTGCTGTCTGAAGTCCAATTTGTACAAATTATGTGAGCTTTCATTCAACCTGAGCTACGGGTCCCCGTCTCCCCCCTGGTGTAGCCTGCTTGGCTGTAAACGAGTCCCAAACCGTACCGCAGGTCTGCGGTCCTCCACGACCGTTCCCATCATGCGAATAAGCTCGTACAACGGCTGGTTCATTGAAGTCACAGCTCGGATCAAACACTCGTTCTGAGCAGGAAGCTTCGATAGCGCGTTGATCGCCGCGGAAGTCTTCCTGTGTTTCCAGTAGCAGAAGCCCCCGCACAAGCCAAAGAGCAGCGCACCTGCTACCATAAATCCAATTATATACAGATCTTCCACGTCCTCGACCGAAAGAACGGTCAAACAAATCATTTTCCACTCTCCCCACGAATCCATGATGTATCCGGCCGCATGCGTGTCGAGGGGGCACGCTGGTTCTCCTGGTCCGGAGCGCTTTGTGGAAAAAAAAATATCGATAGAGGAGACAGCCCATGCGATTAAATCCATGTTCCAAATTGATTTGAGCGAGCACTGAAGAGTTGCAGACGAGACAAAAGAGCAAAAGCAGGGAGGAGGAAAACTTTAGGGCAGGAGAGGAGCAGAGAAGCGACCTGCTTCGCCAAGAGCCGGAAGTAAGGCTGTGTGTTGAGTCCCTTCCTGTTTACTCTGCTCACATATGACCGCATACCTCCCCATCTGTCATACTGTAAAGTTTGCAGACAATACAGCAGTGGTGGGATGCATCACAAACAACAATGAGACCAACTACAGGCAGGAGGTGGAACACCTGGAGGCTACACAGCTGACGAAAGGAACACTCTGCAGAGAGTGGTGAAGGCTGCACAAAAGTCTGTTGGAGTCAGCCTTTCCACCATCACAGACATCTACACCTACAGATGCAGGAAGAGGGCCACCTGTATCACGAAGGACCCCACTCACCCAGCACACACACTTTTTGCCCTGTTCCCCTCAGGAAGGAGGCTGAGGAGCATTAAGTGTAGAACCACTAGACTGAGGAACAGCTTCTACCATGAAACTGTTAGATTCATAATTCCCTAACCAGGAAAATCACTGTAATGACACTTTAAGCATTGAGCATGCATCAGGACACTTTAATTGGTGATATGTGACTTATCTGTGCTGCTGATTATTCATGCTGCTGTATTCATTCACACCCACCTGCTCACCACTGACTCATGCTCGGGCTGCTGTTGTTATTTTTATTTTTTATTTAATTTATTTTTATTGAATTTATTAATGTTAGAGTAAAATATAAAACAATCACACATACATGAAAAACAAAATATAAAATGAAAGGGAGCAGAAGGAAGAAAAATATCTTATTATATATGCCCCTTTTTAAGACAATCAATTCAAACAATAATTATCTATACGTAACAAAACAAAAATGAATGACTCATCCTGATTTTCTTATTTAAATACATTATCCATCCATCCATCCATTTTCTTCCGCTTATCCGGGGTCGGGTCGCGGGGGTAGCAGCCTAAGTAGGGAGGCCCAGACTTCCCTCTCCCCAGCCACTTGGAGCAGCTCCTCTGGGGGAATCCCAAGGCGTTCCCAGGCCAGCCGAGAAACATAGTCCCTCCAGCGTATCCTGGGTCTTCCTCTGGGTCTCCTCCCGGTGGGACATGCCCGGAACACCTCACCAGGGAGGCGTTACACATTAAACTATTTATTTTTTAACAATTTGTTTTTGATCATTTTCTTAAACACAAACATTGACTTTGCTTTCTTTACATCATACTGTACTCCAAACCATTCCACAACCCAACTCCCTGGATTGAAATAGAATGTCCTTTCAAACTGGTTCTGTGCTGTTGTTTCACAAACTTCTCATTTCCCTTCAGATTATAATGCAAGAGACTTGAGACAGTTTAACCTGACACACTTCTACTTTAATTTAATTACTTATTCTACTTGTTCAAGGTCAGAATAGTAATTCACGGATTCTCTAAATCGTGTGATCAGATGAATGGATATGAGTGATAATGAGACGTAATTATATTTGATCCATCAGAGATGCGACCATTAAACAAATCATTAAGAGTCAGAGTCAGAGAGTCAGAGAGTCTTTATTGTCATTTGCACCGCATGTGGTACATGAGATGAAAACGAGATTATGTACACGAGGTCCCAGTTACATCCAACAACAAATGAAAGAGAAAAACAGTAATAACATCTAGAACTAACTAAGAAAAGCATCAACTAGTAATACACTAAGCTTAACACTAGGACTACCAAACATATGTACTTGTACATATTTTACCTATAGCTCCCATGGGAGACTGTAAAATGACAGTTTGAAGGAGCATTATCACGTCCATTGGTATGTATATGAGGCCATTTACATCACAGACTACAGAATCAGTTGCTATGGCAGATGAAGTTGCTAGGGGAGACTGCAAGTCCTGTCACCTGTCACCTATTCCACGGTCAAGGCGGGATTGCATTGGTCACTTTTATCTGAAGGGGGATTGTACAGGTGATCCCCAACTTACGAACAAGTTCCATTTCTACGCCGGTTCGTATAGCTGAAACGCCGTAAGTTGAAGCCGCCGCAAGTCAAGAACTACCTGTGTTGGCCACTTTTATCTGAAGGTGGCGGGATTGTACAGGTGGTCCCCGACTTGCGAGATTGAATTAGCATTATCACGTCCATTGGTATGTATATCAGAGAGTCAGAGTCAGAGTCAGAGAGTCTTTATTGTCATTTGCACCGCATGTGGTACATGTGATGAAAACGAGATTATGTACACGGGGTCCCAGTTACATCCAACAACAAATGCAAGAGAAAAACAGTAATAACATCTAGAATTAACTAAGAAAAACATCAACTAGTAATATAAAGGTTCAGTATGCAGTTTCTGTAGAACTGCAGCAGTTAGAAATATTTTCAACAGGCAAAGCATTCTGATCCCTCCCCCTCAGAGCCATATGTGGCTCTGCCCCCTTGTGGTCTGTTGAATTTCAAATTCAAGCTCTGTTTTTATTGGCTGATTCAAATTCAAGCTCTGTTTTTATTGGCTGGTTACAAACTCTGTTTTTATTGGCTGGAAAATGGCGGGTCACCTTTTCTTTTTAGAAATGCTTATTTACCACCTGGAGAAGCAAGGGGACAATATTTTTTTTAATTTTTTTTCAGAGATTACCTGGCTAACATCAGTCTGTCAGGAGGTAGTGACAGAGTGAAGAAATATGTTCATAAAAAAAGCTACATACTGCAGCTTTAAGCTCTAATGTAGTGGAAAAACATCATTATAAACAGCAGCACGAACATGAGTCTGTATGAGCAGATGGTCACAAATGAACATAGCAACAAGAAAACAGATCAGCATCAGCATGATGTGATATTTTGCAGTGATTATTCTTATTATTTATTTATTCATGAGTCTAACAGCCTCAGGGTAGAAGCTGTTCCTCAGTCTAGTGGTTCTACATTTGATGCTCCTCAACCTCCGTCCTGAGGGGAGTGGGGCAAAGAGTGAGTGTGCTGGGTGAGTGAGGTCTTTCATGATGCAGGTGGCTCTTTTTCTGCATCTGGAGGTGTAAATGTCTGTGATGGTGGGGAGACTGACTCCAACAGACTTCTGTGCAGCCTTCACCACTCTCTGCACAGCTTTCCTCTCTGCAACTGTGCAGCCTCAATGCCACACATTGATGCTGGAGCACAGGATGCTCTCCACTGCACACCTGTAGAAGGAGGTGAGAACTAGGCTGCTCAGACCAGCTCGTCTCAGCCGTCTGAGGAAGTAGAGTCTCTGATGACCTTTCTTGATCAGGCTGGTGGTGTTGTTGCTCCAACTGAGGTTATCATTCAAGTGTACACCCAAGTATTTGTAGCTGGAGACCACCTCCACCGCAGATCCACCTATGTTCAGTGGGGCATGGGTGTGTTTGTTCCTTCTGAAGTCCACAATCATCTCCTTTGTCTTCTTCACATTCATGTGAAGATTATTCTCTTTGCACCAGCTCTCCAGATGTTCCACCTCCTGTCTGTAGCTGGACTTATCATTGTTTGTGATGCATCTTACCACCGCTGTATCATCTGCAAAATTAACAATATGACAGCCTGGATGTGTGGCTGTGCAATCATATGTGAGCAGAGTGAACAGAAGAGGGCTCAGCACATACCCTTGGGATATATATATATATATATATATATATATATATATATATATATATATGCTCCTTTCAGCAAATTTTTGAAAGTACAGAGCTATATCTCAAGTCTCTCTCTGGTGTAAGAAAGCAACTCTCACCTGAAGAAGCAATGCTTTTGGAATGTGGAGGGTATTTGTGGGGGGAGTATGGTTCTCAGTGTGGGGGAGTGATCCTTTGTTTTGCCCTACTGGAGGTGATATGCTGGAGAAGAAAGGAAGGAATGTTTACTATTCAAACCCACAAACAAAGACCTCCAGCCCCAGGGGCCCAAACACCTAATGGAAGGTGAATACTTTAAAATTGTCATTTGACAAACTCACAGTAGTTATAATAGTAGTCTGAATTTCCTGGGTTTTCCAGTGTTAATATAGTGGGAATAAACAGCAGCACGAACATGAGTCTGCATGAGCAGATGGTCACAGATGAACACAGATGAATACAGCAACAAGAAAACAGATCAGCATCAGTATGATGTGATATTTTGCAGTGTTTATTTTTTATTTTATTTTTATTTATTCATGAGTCTAACAGCCTCAGGGTAGAAGCTGTTCCTCAGTCTAGTGGTTCTACACTTGATGCTCCTCAACCTCCGTCCTGAGGGGAGTGGGGCAAAGAGTGAGTGTGCTGGATGAGTGAGGTCTTTCATGATGCAGGTGGCTCTTTTCCTGCATCTGGAGGTGTAAATGTCTGTGATGGTGGGGAGACTGACTCCAACAGACTTCTGTGCAGCCTTCACCACTCTCTGCAGAGCTTTCCTCTCTTCAACTGTGCAGCCTCCATGCCACACGTTGATGCTGGAGCACAGGATGCTCTCCACTGCACACCTGTAGAAGGAGGTGAGGACTGGGCTGCTCAGACCAGCTCGTCTCAGCCGTCTGAGGAAGTAGAGTCTCTGATGACCTTTCTTGATCAGGCTGGTGGTGTTGTTGCTCCAGCTGAGGTTATCATTCATGTGTACACCCAAGTATTTGTAGCTGGAGACCACTTCCACTGCAGACCCACCTATTTTCAGTGGGGCATGGGTGTGTTTGTTCCTTCTGAAGTCCACAATCATCTCCTTTGTCTTCTTCACATTCATGTGAAGATTGTTCTCTTTAATCAAACATATATACAGTGGATTGGTCTAAATAGCTTCTCCTATAAGTTAACACATCAACAGTTGAAAATCACGCGTCCGTAACTTCACTAATCGACGTATCTTTCAAGGAACAACAGATTAAATTATGAGATCTTAGAATAACTTAATCTGCATGCTTTTAGCTTAAGGTTCTGGCGAGTATGGATAAGGAAAAAGTTTAAGGAGGAGAACGATGGAAGGAAGATGAGGAGGTGAATTATCTTGAAGTGTTCAACCAGATAAACACGGCACACTCTTCGGATGGCATCCGTTGGACTCTGGTTCGCTATGAACAACGACTTTTTACCTTTGCGCAGATTCTCAATCCCAACTCCGGTAAAGTAGGCTAGTGTTAACTTGCACGGACCGTCCATCCAGCTATGTTTTGCAGACTTCCAAGAGTTCACTTTAGCCGCTCGCATGAGGTCCGCATCAACCTAACCAAGGTAGTGTTATGAAATAAAACATATTTTTGTTTTAGTGTCTTCATTCCTCTATAAGGAGTTTTCAAACGGTGTTCAATGAATGTCTCTCTCTTGTTCTGCATGTCAGAAAGTATCAGAACTGTCCTGGCCTTTGATTGGCTTAGGGTAGGAGAGGGGACTTGGGGCCTGGCGCCTCTCTGTCTGTCAGTTTTATGACTTTGCAGATATATGGCTGTAAAGAAGTCACTGAAAGCCTATCTGGTTCTGTGTGGTTGTTTAGCCAGAGGGTATCAGAGCAAGCTCTCCCTTCCCCCTTTGTTAGCATCTGTGTGAACTGGAACAGGCACAAAGCGTGTCCATCCCTGAAGCTGCTCCATTTTGTGGATCTAAAAGTGTGTAGATTTATAATATGTGTAAGCCACTTTAAGGCACATAAGACATGATTGCATAAACATTTGTAAAACAGTTAATACCTTGATCATAAAGCACTTGTGTATTAATTATATAATAGTTGTGTATTAGTTTCAATCAGATTAAAAATAGAACTGTGTAACATATAGAACTGTGCTGAGGCTAGCCTGTATAAATAAAGGTTGGATGAATGAATGAATATTATCCTTCACTCTCAAGCCCAAAGTTCTGCAAGCTGAAAAAAGCAAATGGTATTTCCTGTTTCACAAGACAGAAGCCTTCTGGCAGTTAGGGGGGGGGGGAAGCACCCCACAAGAGAACAAAGCGGGCTTCTGGCATTGGTTGAGAGCAGGAAACATCCTGCAAGAGTATAAAACATGAGTATCCTCCTCCACGTCAGTCAACGCAAGGAGCCGGCCACGGGGAAAAGCAGCCCATCAGGTCGTATGCGGGGTCTCCCTTGAAATGCGTAATTTCAATGTGTTCTCTCTCTCTCTTTTTCTCTCTTTCTTTCTTTCCCTCTCTCCCTCTACTTTCTCCCTTGTTCTCTTTTAATCAAATATAATGGCTTTTAGAAATAGAACAAATGTATTCTGTGACTTTTTAAACTTATGATTAATTAAACTGGTTTTTGGAACTTTAAATGCGCGTTGTCTTGTATTCAGTGTATCTCCTTTTCTGATCCAAAGTGAAACCAACCACGAACTTGGGGTGAGAAGAAAGCAACGCCAACAGTAGCAGCATAAATGAAAAAAATGAAAAAACAAATCTAAGTTCAAATAATGTTTATTTATCAAATGCAGAAAAACACAAGGTCAACAGAACAATTAAATGCTCAGGATGAGAAGAACCAATTTGACTCAAAAAAACAACAAAGAACAAACAAATAAATAAATAAATAAATAAATAATATGTAAATTATATTAATACAAGTTCATAATATATAAATAGAATCAAGCTCTTTTTTTTTGTTTGAGTACCGGTTCTCTTAAATATTCTTAATTTTAAAGGTCCTAATGCACCTTAGCATATATAGCATTTCAGAGTCAGAGTCAAAGAGTCTTTATTGTCATTTGCACCACATGTGGTACATGTGATGAAAACGAGATTATGTACACGGGGTCCCAGTTACATCCAACAACAAATGCAAGAGAAAAACAGTAATAACATCTAGGATTAACTAAGAGAAACATCAACTAGTAATACACTAAGCCCTAATGTAGTAGAAAAACATCATTATAAACAGCAGCACGAACATGAGTCTTTATGAGCAGATGGTCACAGATGAACACAGCAACAAGAAAACAGATCAGCATCAGCATGATGTGATATTTTGCAGTGTTTATTCTTATTATTTATTTATTCATGAGTCTAACAGCCTCAGGGTAGAAGCTGTTCCTCAGTCTAGTGGTTCTACATTTGATGCTCCTCAACCTCCGTCCTGAGGGGAGTGGGGCAAAGAGTGAGTGTGCTGGGTGAGTGAGGTCTTTCATGATGCAGGTGGCTCTTTTCCTGCATCTGGAGGTGTAAATGTCTGTGATGGTGGGGAGACTGACTCCAACAGACTTCTGTGCAGCCTTCACCACTCTCTGTAGAGCTTTCCTCTCTGCAACTGTGCAGCCTCCATGCCACACGTTGATGCTGGAGCACAGGATGCTCTCCACTGCACACCTGTAGAAGGAGGTGAGAACTGGGCTGCTCAGACCAGCTCGTCTCAGCCGTCTGAGGAAGTAGAGTCTCTGATGACCTTTCTTGATCAGGCTGGTGGTGTTGTTGCTCCAGCTGAGGTTATCATTCAAGTGTACACCCAAGTATTTGTAGCTGGAGACCACCTCACACAGATCCACCTATGTTCAGTGGGGCGTGGGTGTGTTTGTTCCTTCTGAAGTCCACAATCATCTCCTTCGTCTTCTTCACATTCATGTGAAGGTTATTCTTTTTGCACCAGCTCTCCAGGTGTTCCATCTCCAGTCTGTAGCTCACCATATAAATGTACCGTATTTTCCAGCCTATAAGTCGCCGTTTTTTTAACCAATTTTCATGTCCTGCAACTTATACGGCAAAGCGACATACTGTATTTAGGAATTTTTTAGACCAATTTTTGGCTGAGCTATGACCGTTTCCATTCATTCTGACGAAAAAATTGGAGCAGTACCACTTTTGGCCGCTAGGGTCCACCAACCGTTCCCAGCTCATGTGTCCGACAGCAGACTCATTTGGTTTGACTCAAGGCCTTGTTATACTTGAGCCGACGGCCCGTCGGATGTCTTTTACCCCCCGTTGAGTGAGCAAACATTGCGCAACTTTTGGCCGCACTCCCGCTGCTATCCCCCGTTCGACAGCCTGTCGTGAACATAGCCCCCAAGCAGAACTCCGAGACGCCGACGATGCGGCTCGCAGCGTGTGATTGGTTCAAAGTTTGTGGGCGTTTTTTGTTTTTGCTTTGACAGACATTTGAAGAGAAACTTGTCTGTACCGTGCGCCTCAGCACACTACCCAACACACACACACACACACACACACCAATACATATATATATATATATAAATATATATATATATTTACGCGTGCGCACTCAAAAGCATGCCTGCGCCTGCATGCACCCTTTGAAAGAAAGCAAATTCCGCTGTGAAACAACAAGCTGTGTTGGTCTTGTGGTAAAGACGTTGTGCTCCCACTCAAAGGACGTGAGTTCGAATCTCACATGGTTGAGTTTTTTTTTTAAATACGGTTATACGGGTACAGCGTGCAAAACTGTAACTAAAGCCTATTTTGTGTGAGAAATCATTTAATATCTTATATTTTTTTATATATGTGATTGCTATTTGAATTGATTGTTAATTTTGTTTGAAGAAGGGACAGAAATAATGAGATTTTTTTCTTCTTCTGCCTCCTTTCATTTTTTTCATGAAATCCTGGAATGCAGTGGGAGGGAAGAGGGAGGGATTTATTATAATTTATCCCCCCACGTCTTGCCAAGTATAAACACTCATGCGGTCGGTGACTGGGTTCACTCAGCGGGAGGTAAAAGACATGAGACGCTAGTATAAACCCAGCTTCACTCTGTCGCAGCCCGGCCTCCTGCTCTCTGGAGCTCTGACACTTCCAGAGAGTCCACCGATGGTTCCCAGCTCATGTGTCCGACAGCAGACTCATTTGGTTTGACTCACTCTGTCGTAGCACAGCCTCCTGCTCTCTGGAGGTCTGAACTAATAGTTCAGTGTTTCACTGTTAGCAAAATAGCTCATCAACCACACAACAGATTTTTAGGAAACTTACAGAAAGTAATCACTGGATGGACATTTACAACTGATTAGCTTTAGGAGATGTTTGAGCTAAAATTCGATTTATTTATAATTTATTTTTGCAGCGCGCACGTTTGGAAGACCGTCAAAGCGAAACAATTTAAATTCAGCTGATTTGACCATTACGAGCATTTTATAAGTAAAAGTTCAGCTCAGATACACCTTTACTATAATGTCAGCAAACAAATATTTGTTTAGCTGTTTATCTTCCATCCATCCATCCATCTTCTTCCGCTTATCCGGGGTCGGGTCGCGGGGGTAGCAGCCTAAGTAGGGAGGCCCAGACTTCCCTCTCCCCAGCCACTTGGAGCAGCTCCTCCGGGGGAATCCCAAGGCGTTCCCAGGCCAGCCGAGAAACATAGTCCCTCCAGCGCGTCCTGGGTCTTCCTCTGGGTCTCCTCCCGGTGGGACATGCCCGGAACACCTCACCAGGGAGGCGTCCAGGAGGCATCCTAACCAGATGCCCGAGCCACCTCAACTGGCTCCTCTCGATGTGGAGAAGCAGCGGCTCTACTCCGAGTCCCTCCCGGATGACTGAGCTTCTCACCCTATCTCTAAGGGAGAGTCCAGACACCCTGCGGAGAAAACTCATTTCAGCCGCTTGTATCCGAGATCTTGTTCTTTCGGTCATAACCCAAAGCTCATGACCATAGATGAGGGTGGGAACGTAGATCGATCGGTAAATTGAGAGCTTTGCCTTTTGACTCAGCTCTCTCTTCACCACGACAGACCGGTACAGCGCCCGCTTCACTGCGGACGCTGCACCTATCCGCCTATCGATCTCACGCTCCAGTTTTCCCTCATTCGTGAACAAGATCCCGAGATACTTAAACTCCTCCACTTGGGGCAGGACCTCCTCCCCGACCCGGAGAGGGCATGCTACCCTTTTCCGGCTCAAGACCATGGCCTCGGATTTGGAGGAACTGATCCTCATCCCGGCCGCATCACACTCGGCTGCAAACCGCTCCAGTGAAAGTTGTAAATCACGAACTGATGAAGCCAGTAGGACCACATCATCTGCAAAAAACAGAGAAGCGATTCTAAGGTCACCAAAACGGATCCTCTCAACACCTTGGCTGCGCCTAGAAATTCTGTCCATAAAAGTTATGAACAGAATCGGTGACAAAGGGCAACCTTGGCGGAGTCCAACTCTCACCGGAAACGAGCCTGACTTACTGCCGGCAATGCGGACCAAGCTCTGACACCGGTCGTACAGGGACCTAACAGCCCTTATCAAAGGGCCTGGTACCCCATACTCCCGGAGTACCCCCCACAGAACCCCCCGAGGGACGCGGTCGAATGCCTTCTCCAAGTCCACAAAGCACATGTAAACTGGTTGGGCAAACTCCCACGCACCCTCCAGGACCCTGTTGAGGGTGTAGAGCTGGTCCAGTGTTCCACGACCAGGACGAAAACCACACTGCTCCTCCTGAATCCGAGGTTCGACTATCCGACGGACCCTCCTCTCCAGAACCCCTGAATAGACCTTACCAGGGAGGCTTAAGAGTGTGATCCCCCTATAGTTGGAACACACCCTACGGTCCCCCTTTTTGAATAGGGGAACCACCACCCCAGTCTGCCAATCCAAGGGAACTGCCCCCGATGTCCACGCGATATTGCAGAGTCGCGTAAGCCAACACAACCCTACAACATCCAGAGCCCTAAGGAACTCCGGGCGAATCTCATCCACCCCCGGAGCCTTGCCACCGCGGAGCTTTTTAAGCTGTTTATCTTGTTAAATTTAAAAGCAATGCAGCGTTCCCACCCGTGCGGGTGCACGTTTTGCACGTAGCAAAGCTAATTTTTTAATCCAGCTGATCGTGCATTTATTAAGGAAAAGTTCAGCTCAGATACACCTTTACTATAATGTCAGCAAACAAATATATATTTTTAGCTGTTTATCATGTTAAATTTAAAAGAAATGCAGCATTCCCACCCATGCTGGTGCACGTTTTGCATGTAGCAAAACTATTTTTTAAATTCAGCTGATTTGACAATTACGTTAATTTATTAAGGAAAAGTTCAGCCCAGACACATCTTTGCTATAATTTTCAGCAAACAAATAATTGTTTTTAAGTGTTAATCTTGTTAAAGTCCTACCGTGCACGCTCCTGTGGCCATTTCGCAGCCAATCCATTTTTGGCAAAACACCGGCCCACATTTCCGGGTTGTCAGCGGTGACTCATAATAGATGCGACGTATACGGAGGTGCGACACGTTTATGGTTTTTTTCCACTTTATTGGACATAACTGGACTAATGCGACTTATAGGGCGGTGTGACTTTTCAGCTGGAAGTACGGTACCTTAAATGCTTCAATGTTAATAGGAGATACACAGTAAAATTGGGCAGTGTCAGAACAACACTAAAATAGTCAATTTTAACACTGAGCCAGTATACCTATGGTCCTGCCCTGTACAGTGTTAAAGTTACACTGCTCTCAGTGTTACATTTTTAGAGTTGATTTTACTCTGATTAGAGTTAAATTTAGTTATTGAGTAAAATTTAATTAACACTCACAATTGTTAAACTTTTACTCTATGAGATAAATAACACTCACAGTGTTATTTAAATATGACACTGCTACTTTTCAAGTGTTGTTATAAATCATCTCCTACAATTTATTCTTAATAAGTGTAAGATCTAGGTAACACCACTGTTAATTGTATTTACCTCTAAACAGTGCCAGTGTCAAAAATTTACTCAATTATATACTGTTTTATTATAAACCCATTGTTAATATGTCTTACCGAAATACAGCCAAAACTCTGCAAAAATATTTGTAGGACACAAAAATATCATCTTCCTTGTCTTATCAATTCATTAAGCTTCATACAAAAATTAAATACAAAGGCTTCTTTGCAATTTCAGTTTAAAAAAAGATTTTTCTAAGACAGGATGAATTTACTGGAACATCTTTAACCATTCATCCAAGTGATTTTTTTTTATCTTGTCATGTGCCATTTTTAATAAAGGACAAATATCCTTATCTGTATCAATCATAAAATTGGTCAGTGACCGAGTTAAAACACCCATTTTTTAAGAGGGTCAAGTAAAATTTGTTGCCACAAGTTACACCAAAGCTTTTCAAATCACAACTTTAGATTACTAGTGACCAATTAGGAGTAAGTTGCTGTTGTTGCACATAAAAGTCTGTAGCCCCAGTTGAAAGTAATGTAGGCATTTCTTGTGTATGATATGCAGAGATTAAAAGATGGGTGTCAAATGTCAGAGAACAGATTTTGTCCTTTGAACCAATAATTAACTGCAACCACCAATATTTTGGAGTTAACATTTTACAATAATGACATTCAGAAGTGAAATACTGTACATGAAAGTGCAATATTATCCCAAGATAAACACAAATGTGTTTGAATAAATGTGATGGAAAGCAATTGAGTAAATAAATAATTGTGTAAATAAATTCCTACATTGCCAACAGCTATGTTGTAGACGGCTGTTTGCATGAAGATGTACATGTTGTGGAGCATTTGATTATAAACAGTTCCAAATACAAAGTGAGCCTTAAAAAGTTCATCAAAAGCTCCAAGTAAGCTGGTTGACTTGCATGGTACGGTACCTGCTTGTCCAGAACAATGAAGGACTTGTGAATGGTGCTCCTCCTCTGTCACAATGTAACCTGGTTGTATTTCTCTTTTGTTATAATTACACAAAATGTATTTTCGTTTGGGTATTTGTATTGGTTCTTACCTGACTGAAACACCACTTATTTTAACCGAGTTACTTTATGATCGGAAGCCCCTCCTTTTTTATTTTTTCTTCTGTGGTATTGTTCGCGCCCCTTAGACTCTCCACTTTTGTCATATTGTCCTACGGGAGAGGTGTGTGCTGTTTATTTTTCATCTAAATTCATTCAGTTTATTTTTAGATCTATTAAGTTAATTTTTGTTATGTACTTTTGTTTTGTGTAGAACTTGGAGCGGGCAGCCTATAACACAGGTGTTTTTTGTGTGTTATTCTCGTCAGGTATGTTGTATAAGAATGATTATTTAGCTCATTTGAAAGTTGTGAGATGCCTTTTGGCATGTTGTCCTGTCGGAGAGAACTTGGAGCGGGCAGCCTATAACACGGTTGTTGTGTGTGTGTTATTCTCGTCAGAATAAACCGAGAACCATCCTTTTAAAGACAAACCGTGTCACGGCCTGATCAATCAATAGAACCAGCACAACGCAGAAAGGATCCGGTTACACTTGGTGCCATTTGACCTGTCAGCTTCAATCAGTGGACAGCTCTTCTTCCATTACAGATGACACATCTATCCTGCACAGAAGTCTGTGGGAGTCAGTCTCCCCACCATCACAGACATTTACACCTCCAGATGCAGAAAAAGAGCCACCTGCATCATGAAAGACCTCACTCACCCAGCACACTCACTCTTTGCACCACTCCCCTCGGGACGGAGGTTGAGGAGCATCAAATGTAGAACCACTAGACTGAGGAACAGCTTCTACCCTGAGGCTGTCAGACTCATGAATAAATAAATAATAAGAATAAACACTGCAAAATGTCACATCATGTTGATACTGATCTGTTTCTTGTTGCTGCGTTCATCTGTGACCATCTGCTCATAATGACTCATGTTCGTGCTGCTGTTTATAATGATGTTTTTCTACTACATTAGGGCTTAGTGTATTACTAGCTGATGTCTCTCTTAGTTAATCCTAGATGTTATTATTGTTTTTCTCTTGCATTTGTTGTTGGATGTAACTGGGACCCTGTGTACATAATCTCGTTTTCAACACATGTACTACATGCGGTGCAAATGACAATAAATTCTCTCTGACTCTGACTCTGACTCTGATCTATGACCTGTGACGAGGTCTCTTCTTTTTTGTCATCTGTCTGCAGTGGGGATGGTGGGCAGGCTCAGCATGCAGCATCTTTATCTGAACATCTGGGCATGATAATCCCACACATCATCTTTGCATCGTTTACAATCTGTCCAGAATGCAGCAGCTCGTCTTTTAACAGCAACTAAAAAATATGAACATATAACCCCTGTCCTGGCTTCTCTTCACTGGCTCCATGTCCACTATCGGATTGATTTTGAAACGCCTTGTATCTGTGACTTTCCTTCCCTCCATTGATTACGGTGACATTCTCTACATTAATGCTCCTACAAGCACCCTGCGGATGTTGGATGTTGTCTATCATGGTGCACTAAGATTCATAACTGGTTGTGATTATCGTACCCACCACTGCACCCTGTATTCACTGGTTAACTGGACATCATTAACCTCACGCAGACTCTTCCACTGGTACATTTTCATCTTTAAATCACTTCTTGGTCTGCTGCCCTCATACATCTCCTCCTACATGTCTTTGCGTGAGTGCAGCTACAGCGTGCGCTCTCAGGACATGATTACCTGCAGTGTTCCGTCAGTGAGGACTGAACTTGGAAAAAGGGCCTTCTCCTACTCCGCTCCTGCTTCATGGAATATCTTACAAAAAGATCTGAAGCTCTCGACCTTGACTTCTCTAAATGGTTTTCAGAATCTGTTGGAATCCTGGCAAAAACCAATGCAGATTTGTTCCTGTCTTTGATTTTATACGTCTACCTTATAATGTTCTGCTAGTTTTTTGATACTTTGTTAACACTAGGATGACTGAATTTTCAAGATCCTGAGGACAAACCCCCTCCTTCTCCTCAACCATTAGTGGGCCATTAACAACCTTTTGTTATAAATATGCGTGCACACAACTCAGACACCCCCACCACACCAGACTGCATTCCAATGTTTCCACCAGGTAAGTAAGACTCTGCTTGCACTTCCCCCCTTATGGCCCTTTTCCACCGGTCGGCTCGGGTCGGATGTTACGTCATATGTGCGTCGCAGAGACCCCCTTTCATCCTTTTCCACCGGATATTCCGTGCTAAGCCGCGCGAGATTTCCTGAGATTTTCGGGCTGCTTTCAGAGGGGTACTGAAGCGAGCTCACCCGCTCCGGAAGGAGGGAGGAGGAGACGAGAGCTGTTTTCACGGAAGCGAGGGAAGCGATCACTGCAGGACTTTACATGAATAACACGGTAAAAACAATTATTATTTTTTAAATTTATAGCAAAGATGGGTCTTCAGCTGAACGTGTCCTTAATAAAATCACGTACTGCTCAAAACTGCAGGATTTTAAAAAGCAGGTTCGCCACGAGCAACACGCGGCGCGCGGGCGGCTTTATGTCTTTAAATGTAGCTCAATGAACAGATATAAAATATATTTCATAGCTGACTTTATAGTACGAGGGCTCCTGAGCTTAACCACGCTTTAATATTGTCACGTAGTGGTCAAATATGCTGCATTTAAAGTAGTTTCGCTTTGACTCCTTCCAAAACTGTGCTTGCACAACGAAAATAAATTATAAAAATTCGAATTTTATTTCAAATAACTCCAACAGGATACATTTCGTATATGAACATGTTGTGATCACACTAGATTTTTTTGAAAAATATCAGCTATGTGGTTTTTGATAGAATTGATAATATGTGATACAAAGTAGAAGGGAGAAAATTAATGGAGGTGTCTTTATGTCTATAAAACATTGAATTTTATTTCAAATAACTCCAACAGGATACATTTCGTATATGAACATGTTGTGATCACACTAGATTTTTTTGAAAAATATCAGCTATGTGGTTTTTGATAGAATTGATAATATGTGATACAAAGTAGAAGGGAGAAAATTAATGGAGGTGTCTTTATGTCTATAAAACATTGAATTTTATTTCAAATAACTCCAACAGGATACATTTCGTATATGAACATGTTGTGATCACACTAGATTTTTTTGAAAAATATCAGCTATGTGGTTTTTGATAGAATTGATAATATGTGATACAAAGTAGAAGGGAGAAAATTAATGGAGGTGTCTTTATGTCTATAAAACATTGAATTTTATTTCAAATAACTCCAACAGGATACATTTAGTATATGAACATGTTGTGATCACACTGTGTTGTTTAAAAAAAAAAAAACAGTTTCTGGACTAAATTAATCACATTTTTCTTTTACAGTCAACAGAAGAAAATCGCCAGAATTCAACAACCTGTGTCATCTTCTGGAGGAAGACGTGAGACACCAGATGGAAATTTGTTACTTCTGTTTGTCACTTCAAACTTTTCCTATTAAACGTTATATTTTCTTAAGTGGTGTCCTCGAACATTCAATTTCCTAAACTTATTTTATAATGTGAAGTGTGTATTGTGTTTAAATCCATACTGGAAGTTAAGAGAACTTTCCATTTGCATTTGACCTTTAAAGAATCATAAGATAAAGATTATTAGAATCTGCTCAACTGTTATTACGTTATAAATTATTTGGTTCTAGGATGAAGTCATACAAAAAAAGTCAAAAATTAAAAGTGGCCAAAGTCCTTTGGACAGTTTAAAGTTAAAGAATTCACAGACCATCCATCTACCATCTACCATCTACCACCCAGCAGCAACTTTACCAGGGAGACACTGGCAGTTTCAAAGATCACAGTGTGATGTTTTAAATCAACTTTATTTATAAAGCACATTTTAAAAACCACAGGGTCAACCAAAGTGCTGTACAATAACATAAAAGACAAGTTAATTAAAAACTATAAAAAGCATACAAAAATAAATACATATACCAGTCTTACTGCAGGTGTGTTAACATGCCATAAAAGATAAGATCACGTGTTAAAAGCCAAGGAATAAATGTGTGTTTTTAAATAAGATTTAAAAAGTTTTGAGGACTGTCAGCAGCAACTGCTCAGCTGATCTGAGATCGGGGAGGGCAGGAAGGTTGAAGCAGCTCAGATAAATATGGTTTTGCAACTTTATCAAGCACCTTGTGCATAACTAAATAATAAAATATGCTTTAATACATCTTTATTGTAAAAATACTAAATTGGAAAATACATGGGTTTAAAGAAGGCAACAAGGTAGGATTATGAATTGGGTTTAAAGATTACAGCTCATGAGGTACTCATTATAGCATGACATCTCTTTCACAACATTCTGTCAAAGCCTTTATTGTGTTCTTCTTCTAGTGGTGGCTAGTACTGTAGTAAATAGCTTGAGGGAACACTACTGCCACCATGTGGTAAGACGAGTAGGATTCTGGACCCCGCCCACAGAAGGGGTACAAAAAAGCTGTGGAAACAGAACATAGATGTGACCCGACCCGAACTGAGCCGACCTGAGCCGATCCAACCCGAGCCGAGCCGAGCGGTGGAAAAGAGGCATTAGTCAGAAGAGAGGCCCTGACCTGAATTCACACATAACAGACCCTGAAGTTATCTCACAGTTGAACAATTTGGGACATCCACTGAACGGAAAGCTTTGTCTGCTCCAGAACAATTTTATGCATAAAATTGTCTTATTCTGCTGTGCTGATTATCCTGTAACCCTGATGTTCTGTCAAATTAATTATTTTGCTTACAAGTACTGTCTCTCTCCTTGTCCTTGGCGTGTATACGGTGCGTGCCGGCACATGCAGGTGGCCCATTGCTGTGTTCTACAACATGCTTGACCTATTGTTGTCCATCACCTGACTGGACCAACACAGGTTACATGACCTGGGGTCAACTGACAAAATGACACAGGTCACACGACATGAAGTCAACTGACGGACCGACACTGGTCACACGACATGAGGTGAACTGACGGACCGACACAGGTCACACGGCATGAGGTCAACTGACGTACCGACACAGGTCACATGACCTGAGGTCAACTGACGGACCGACACAGGTCACATGACCTGAGGTCAACTGACGGACCAACACAGGTCACATGACCTGAGGTCAAGTGACGGACCAACACAGGTCACACGACATGAAGTCAACTGACGGACCGACAAAGGTCACATGACATGAGGTCAACTGACGGACCGACATAGGTCACATGACCTGAGGTCAAGTGACGGACCAACACAGGTCACATGACCTGAGGTCAACTGACAAAACGACACAGGTCACACGACATGAAGTCAACTGACGGACCGACACTGGTCACACGACATGAGGTCAACTGACGGACCGACACAGGTCACATGACCTGAGGTCAACTGACGGACCGACACAGGTCACATGACCTGAGGTCAACTGACGGACCGACACAGGTCACATGACCTGAGGTCATGTGATGGACCAACACAGGTCACATGACCTGAGGTCAACTGACACAACGACACAGGTCACATGACATGAAGTCAACTGACGGACCAACACAGGTCACATGACCTGAGGTCAACTGACAAAACAACACAGGTCATACAACATGAGGTCAATTGACGTACCGACATAGGTCACATGGCATGAGGTCAAGTGACGGACCGACACAGGTCACATGACCTGAGGTCAAGTGACGGACCAACACAGGTCACATGACCTGAGGTCAACTGACAAAACGACACAGGTCACACGACATGAAGTCAACTGACAGACCGACACAAGTCACATGACCTGAGGTCAACTGATGGACCGACATAGGTCACATGACCTGAGGTCAACTGACGGACCGACACAGGTCACATGACCTGAGGTCAAGTGATGGACCAACACAGGTCACATGACCTGAGGTCAACTGACAAAACGACACAGGTCACACGACATGAAGTCAACTGACATACCGGTATAATGGACCAGATTGCACATTTATATACGGTGCGGCCCATTGCCGTGTTCTACAACATGCTTGACCTGGCAGCGATAAATGCTTATGTGTTATACAAAGCCTGCACTGGGTCCAAGGATTTTGGACTGAGGGGTAGGGGGTGGGGGGTGTAGGTGTAGAATTAATGGGTCATTAGCAGGGTCATTAGCATGTGAATCGACATTATATAGCCCACTGAAAGGGACCGGGGGATTTAGAAGCCAAGTTCACTTGCGCAAAAAAGCGCAGCCTTAGGCCCTGTTTACACGGATACTGTGTGGGGGAAACGTAACTTTTGGGCATGTTAATTAGTTTAAAAGTTTTGCGTTGACACGGATCTGACATGGATCTGCTCGAATCTCCCCCCTCCCTCATGCCCCCCCGCTTACACCCACTGCGCATGCGTCCTGCTGAACCTTCACCCACTGCGCATGTGTGCTGCGTCACTCTGCTGGCAGTCTGCTAGTTTCTTTTGTGCTAAAAGCTGAGCTAACAACAACAAGTTAAAGCTGGATTTTGGATAAGAGTCGACACTATTTGACACCAAGCGGCCGGGACCTCTTCATCTAACAAGCTGCACCAGTTGCTGACTGTGGACCAGAACCGAGTCGATGAGGATGAAGTCTGACTTTACTCCGTGATAAACAGCTGACTTACAGCAGGTAAATCAACGTTCTTAATATAATGTTTGCTTGTGTTTACTTTGATCACACAACAACGGAGTTTTTATTTATTTATTTATTTATTTCTGCCAGGTGGAGAAGCTGTCGTTCCAAACAGGCAGACGGTTCGGCGGTTCTGATGGGTCCAGATGAACACACAGCAAGAGTCCAGTTCATTAACGTAGTTACAGTTCGGTTCACGTGTTTTTAATAGTGTTCAGTTTAATTCTCAGTGTTTGCGTTGTAAAATTTGTGCTGCTGAATAAATAATAAATAAATAAATAAATAAACCTGGTGTCTTCATTTTCACAGCACGTTACGCACTGTTTAAAAAATGTAACGAGTCCAGATAGATACTGTACAGTTCAGATAAATTTAAACATCTCCCACGCTAACATAAATACTGTTTATTATTGTTAAACTGTTATATTGAGCAGCGTGACACGTGAAATGTCAGCCTGCCCCGCGCGTGCGGGCTGCGCGCATGTGGTTGACACAAAAGATCAGCAGGAGATGTTTATATTATCAGCGGGGGTGCAGCGAAAAAGTTCCACTTTGGGAGCAGGCTCAGAAAACTATCGGTGTCATAGAGGGGGGCCAGCGGTGTCGTGTAGGCGATAAGCAAAGTCGCAAAGAGAAAGTAGCGGTTACACTCAAAATACGCGCCGTGTAAACTGGCCCTTAGTCAAATTAGTGTTAAAAAAATAAAAATAAAGTATTTCTTTCTTTTGTTTTTTCTCTCTTTTGTTTTTCTATTGTTTATTGTTTATTGTTTGTTTACTGTTTATTGTTTAAGGAAATTCTACCATTGCTGTTCATCGTTCTTTAGTTTTAGCAGGTCGCTTTCGTAAATGAGCCCATGAGGTTCAATAAGATTTACCTGACTAAATAAAGGTTGAATGAATTTTAAAGGAGAAATGAAAAGTGTTTTTAAGCTAATCCCATTGAGCAAGGTGACGTCTATACGACGTCTTTTTCAGGTCATTTCTGGACGTCGAAATCAGGTCCCTGGAAGGTCGAAAACGTTACGCCAGATGACGTCTTTTCCCCGACGTCTAAAAGACGTCTTTTCCCCGACGTTTAAAAGACGTCTTTTTTCCGACGTCCAACAGACGTCTATATTCCTGACGTCTAAAAAGCGTCTACATTAGACGTCTATATTCCTGACGTCTAAAAGGCGTCTACATTAGACGTCTATCTGACGTCAATAACTTACTGTATTTAGCTTATTCTAATTAGGCTATTATATTTAACTTATTTTAGTCACTTTACATGCTGCTTGTCAAAATCATGCTATGCATATAAAAAGTATAATGAATCTACTTTAAAATTGCGTTGAGGCAAACAAATCTAGGGAAATACATTTGACCATCCGCATCCGCAGCTTTAAAATCCTACAAACAGTTGGATTAAGTTTTACAAATCACTCCATAAATTTTACCTTTATCCTGTTTATTTGACACAATTTAAAGGAACAGCATAACACATAAAATTGAGAATTCCACCTTTGGTAACTTAAAAAAAAGCTTTACATTACGGAACTTATCAACTGGTGGCAACACAAAATACACAAACAAATCTATAAAAGTACACAGCTCACTTGGGTCTGTACTTCACATAATTTTTTTTTTTAAATGCCTTCATTCTTTGGCCGTACTTCACATATTTTTATTTTTTTAAATGCCTTCATTCTTTGGCCGTACTTAACATAAACAATAAAAAAAATTTAACATGCCTTCATTTTTGGTCTGTACTTAATTTTTTTTTTAACATGCCTTCATTTTTCTTTTTGATATAGCAGGCAGTAACAAGAGAAATAAAAAAGCTGTATAAAATTACAGTCCCCTCACCACAAAAATAATCTGTACAAAGTGTGCTGGTCATAATATTTTAAATAAGTTGTTTTATTTCAGGAATTCCATTCAAAAAGTGAAATATTCATTACACACAGACTGATATATTTCAAATGTTTATTTATTTTAATGTTGATGATTAAAACTGACAACCAATGACAACCCTAAATTCAGTATCTCAGAAAATTAGACTACTACTTGAGCTCAATAAAAATAAAGTATTTTTATAAATGTTGGCCAACTGAGATGTATGAACATGAAATGTACAATATGTACATCTTTCAATAGTTGGGGCTAAGGACCATGCTACCATGTTAATACTTTTCAGTTGGCCAACATCTATAAAAATCATTTTTTAATTGATCTCAAGTAATGTAATTTACTGATAATGAATTTGGAGTTTTCATTAGTTGTCAGTTATAATCATCAGCATTAAGATTATTTTTAAATATATCAGTCTGTGTGAATGAATATACAGTAATACTGTATAGAAGTTTTACTTTTTGAATGGAATTACTGAAATAAATAACTTTTTCACAATATTCTAATTTTATGCCCAGCACCGATTTGCATCTCCCCCCCAAAAAAGTGTTCCTCAGTTCTGTGTGAGCCCGTATCCTCCACTTCTATGTGGCACGTTTTAAATGTCCTGTGTGACCCTATGTCCTCCACCTCTTTGGGGTGCATTAAATGTCCAGTGTCCACTTCTTTGTGGTGCATTAAATGTCCAGTGTCCACTTCTTCGTGGTGCATTAAATGTCCAGTGTCCACTTCTTCGTGGTGCATTAAATGTACAGTGTGAAAGCCCCACCTCCACTTCTTTGTGGCACATTTTTTCATTCAACCTTTATTTATACAGGCTAGCCTCGTTGAGCCACGGGGACTCATTTACAAGAGAGACCTGTCTCACTCACACCCAGGGTCATAGAGTCCCCATCAGTCTAACATGCATGTTTTTGGACTGTTGGAGGAAACTGGAGCCCCCGGAGAAAACCCACGCATGCACGGAGAGAACATGCAAACTTCACCCAGAAAGGCCCCCGGACCGGGATTTGAACCGGGGACCTGCTCGCTGAGAGGCAGCAGCTCTACCAGTTGTGTTAATTGTCCAGTGTGAGCCCATGTCCTCCTTTGCATGTTTTAAATGCTCTGCAGCATGAGTCCTTATAAAATCCTTTGTTGCTGCAGAATCTCCATTCATGATTCCATCTGCATTTGCAAAAAAACAAACAAAAACAAAAAGTAATTAGCAATATGCAAGGGCAACCTGGCAGGGTATATGCAGGAATAATGAAGTTAATTTCAATACCTTTTCAAGACTTTTTAAAGACCTTCCAAAATAAATTCAAGACCTTATCGTCACTTTGTTTTATTAAGCAACAAATCTTTGATTTACAAAACTGCTGTTGTTTTCAATTACTGTAAATCTGTGAATCTCAAACCTACAACAGAACTGAGATACAGTGGAAAGAAAAAAGTTCAAAAGAAGAAACTGAACCACGACTAGGTTTAAGAAAATATAGCTTAGGTTACAACAAGACTCGTAGCTATTTTAAAGTAACTTGGTTGAACAATGGCGAATAAGAAATAAACACGGTTATTCTCGGCGACAGGCCTCAGCCATTCTTGAAAATCAGGCATCTCCAACCAGGAGTCCGAAAACTTGCATTTACCCATTGTTCTCACGGTCTCGCGGCAACTTACTCAAACACACAGACTCAACTTGGAGATAAAGCAGCCGTGCATGCGCACAAGATAGGCCTAGCCGTAAAGGCTGTTGTAACCTGACACCCTAAATTTGTGCGAAGCGGTTTCCGAATCATCCGCGGTGAGGAAAACAAATATTCGTCATACATACTTTTTGCTGTCAAATTATTTAAAGCTAGAACAGCAAAAAAATAATACCTCATCAAATCGCTTTCAAGACTTTTTAATACTTTTCAAGACCCTTAATTTTCCCAAAATTGATTTATCAACTTTTAATAACTTTCAAGACCCTGCATATACTCTGCCTGGAAAATGCACAGTGTCTTGCTGGGATCTCCCTGATTAATAAATAAATAAATAAAAACATCCATCCCAGCAAATGTTGATAGGTGGCTTTGAGTTTTTGCCAATCACTTAGAACACTAGTTAACACACTAACACACATTTTTATTTATTAACCTTTATTTAAGCAGGCAAATCCCATAGAGATCACAGATCTTTTTTTCAAGGGAGGCCTGGACCTGAAGGCAGAACATGCATGTTTTGGATCTGTTGCAGGAAACCGGAGTACTCGGATAAAACCCACGCAAGCACGAGAAGAACATGCAAACTCCACAGAAACACTCCAGGTCCAACCGGGGATTGAACCCAGGACCTTCTTGATGTGAGACAATAGTGCTAACCACTGAGACATCGTGCTGCCAAATTTGAGTCAGAGTCAGAGAGAATTTATTGTCATTTGCACCGCATGTAGTACATGTGTTGAAAACGAGATTATGTACACAGGGTCCCAGTTACATCCAACAACAAATGCAAGAGAAAAACAATAATAACATCTAGGATTAACTAAGAGAGACATCAGCTAGTAATACACTAAGCCCTAATGTAGTAGAAAAACATCATTATAAACAGCAGCACGAACATGAGTCATTATGAGCAGATGGTCACAGATGAACGCAGCAACAAGAAACAGATCAGTATCAACATGATGTGACATTTTGCAGTGTTTATTCTTATTATTTATTTATTCATGAGTCTGACAGCCTCAGGGTAGAAGCTGTTCCTCAGTCTAGTGGTTCTACATTTGATGCTCCTCAACCTCCGTCCCGAGGGGAGTGGTGCAAAGAGTGAGTGTGCTGGGTGAGTGAGGTCTTTCATGATGCAGGTGGCTCTTTTTCTGCATCTGGAGGTGTAAATGTCTGTGATGGTGGGGAGACTGACTCCCACAGACTTCTGTGCAGCCTTCACCACTCTCTGTAGAGCTTTCCTCTCTGCAACTGTGCAGCCTCCATGCCACACGTTGATGCTGGAGCACAGGACGCTCTCCACTGCACACCTGTAGAACGAGGTGAGGACTGAGCTTCTCAGACCAGCTCGTCTCAGCCGTCTGAGGAAGTAGAGTCTCTGATGACCTTTCTTGATCAGGCTGGTGGTGTTGTTGCTCCAGCTGAGGTTATCATTCAAGTGTACACCCAGGTACTTGTAGCTGGAGACCACCTCCACCGCAGATCCACCTATATACAGTGGGGTGTGGGTGTGTTTGTTCCTTCTGAAGTCCACAATCATCTCCTTCGTCTTCTTCACATTCATGTGAAGGTTGTTCTCTTTGCACCAGCTCTCCAGATGTTCCACCTCCTGTCTGTAGCTGGATTCATCATTATCTGTGATGCATCCCACCACAGCTGTATCATCTGCAAACTTAACAATATGACAGCCTGGATGTGTGGCTGTACAATCATATGTGAGCAGAGTGAACAGAAGAGGGCTCAGCACACATCCTTGAGGAGAGCCAGTGCTGAGGGTGATGGTGGAGGAGGAGAAGTTGTGGATCTTCACGGACTGTGGTCTGTTTGTTAAGAAGTCTAGTACCCAGTTACAGATGGAGGGGCTTAGTCCAAGTGTGGATAGTTTGTCTATCAGAGTTTGGGGGATCATGGTGTTGAAAGCAGATGTGAAGTCCACAAAGAGCAGACGCACGTATGAGTCCTTCTGATCCAGGTGGGTGAGAGCAGTGTGGACCACAGAGGAGATGGCGTCCTCTGTTGATCGGTTCTCACGGTATGCATATTGATGAGGGTCCTCGCTGATGTTGACGGTTGTCTTGATGTGGGACATGACCAGTTTCTCAAAACATTTAGCGACTATCGGGGTGAGAGCCACCGGTCTATAGTCATTCAGACCAGTCACTGTGGAGCTTTTTGGGACTGGGATGATGGTGGCAGTCTTCAGGCAGGTGGGAACTGACTCCACATCAGCACATCAGTTAAAAAATTGCTGCAAAACGCACTCGAGTTGCCAAACATTTTCATATCTATGAGGTGCCATTAGCAAAGTTACAAAAATCAACAGCAATATTTTAGTTTAGAGAAAACATTTTTTTCCAGTCAAATTTTAACCATGTTATTAATACACGTCGTTCTAAATTAAATATTTAATTTGATAGCTAAATATTTAGTTTACAAAACTAAATACTGAACTTGCAAGTAAAATATTTAGTTCAGATGGTTAGTGGGTGGGTGAGCGTGTGTTGATACATACCTATCAAGAAATTTGTAGACAAAGTCCTTGGTGTGCTTTCCTCCAATTCTGGAAATTTGCAGAACCTGTTGGAATAAATCCATGATACAGTTCACTGACACTTCCAAGTGTTTGGTTGTACGGTACTGCGTTATGCTCGGCTTTCCTCCAGACTTGTAAAACCTACCAGGGTAGCAAATTTGGAGTCACGAGGTGCTCCTCTCTCACAAAATCCTCCATGGTCTCTATCCTTTTTGGCACAGCTGAAGAGGTGGGATGTATACGGTGTAGGCGATCGCCGAGGTCAAAGAAGTTGAATACGCTGAAACACTGGGGGGAAAAATAAAACAAAAACACACATTTCTTGATTACAATGTTATCTCTCCAACAGCAAGGTGGCTGGTTGATCATTTTTTTCCAGTCATATTTTAACCATGTTATTAATACACGTCGTTCTAAATTAAATATTTAATTTGATAGCTAAATATTTAGTTTACAAAACTAAATACTGAACTTGCAAGTAAAATATTTAGTTCAGATGGTTAGTGGGTGGGTGAGCGTGTGTTGATACATACCTATCAAGAAAGTTGTAGACAAAGTCCTTGGTGTGCTTTCCTCCAATTCTGGAAATTTGCAGAACCTGTTGGAATAAATCCATGATATAGTTCACTGACACTTCAAAGTGTTTGGTTGTACGGTACTGCGTTATGCTCGGCTTTCCTCCAGACTTGTAAAACCTACCAGGGTAGCAAATTTGGAGTCACGAGGTGCTCCTCTCTCACAAAATCCTCCATGGTCTCTATCCTTTTTGGCACAGCTGAGAGAGGGATGTACGGCTAGGCGATCGCCGAGGTCAAAGAAGTTGAATACGCTGAAACACTGGGGGGAAAAATAAAACAAAAACACACATGTCTTGATTACAATCTCTCCAACAGCAAGGTGGCTGTGGTTGATCATTTTTTTCCAAGTGTCTCACTGCTAACTGTTCAATACTTACCATCCTGAGGCAATGGGAATGCCCATCTTCCAATTTCTGATCTGGAAGTGGCATCGGTTTTCCATGAAAAAAATAATAAAATAAATTTTATTTTGCAAGGCCTGATAAAATAAACAATGGTTTAAAGTGTAATGTATACCGGTACTCACTGGGCGTTGACAGGTCCTTGGGTTGAGGCGCTGCACTTGCTGAGGACAAAAACAAAAGATTATTCAGCGATGCAAAATAATTAAGATGAAGCAAAAAGGTGCATTACCTGTGAAATGTCCTCTAGGACCAACGCTCCACAATATTTATATATATATATATATATATATATATATATATATATATATATATATATATAGATATATATATATATATATATATATATATATATATATATATATATATATATATATATATATATATATATATATATATAAATAAATTTGTGGAGCGTTGGTCCTAGAGGACATTTCACAGGTAATGCACCTTTTTGCTTCATCTTAATTATTTTGCATCGCTGAATAATCTTTTGTTTTTGTCCTCAGCAAGTGCAGCGCCTCAACCCAAGGACCTGTCAACGCCCAGTGAGTACCGGTATACATTACACTTTAAACCATTGTTTATTTTATCAGGCCTTGCAAAATAAAATTTATTTTATTATTTTTTTCATGGAAAACCGATGCCACTTCCAGATCAGAAATTGGAAGATGGGCATTCCCATTGCCTCAGGATGGTAAGTATTGAACAGTTAGCAGTGAGACACTTGGAAAAAAATGATCAACCACAGCCACCTTGCTGTTGGAGAGATTGTAATCAAGACATGTGTGTTTTTGTTTTATTTTTCCCCCCAGTGTTTCAGCGTATTCAACTTCTTCATTGACCTCGGCGATCGCCTAGCCCTACATCCCTCTCCCACCCTGTGCCAAAAAGGATAGAGACCATGGAGGATTTTGTGAGAGAGGAGCACCTCGTGACTCCAAATTTGCTACCCTGGTAGGTTTTACAAGTCTGGAGGAAAGCCGAGCATAACGCAGTACCGTACAACCAAACACTTGGAAGTGTCAGTGAACTATATCATGGATTTATTCCAACAGGTTCTGCAAATTTCCAGAATTGGAGGAAAGCACACCAAGGACTTTGTCTACAACGGTCTTGATAGGTATGTATCAACACACGCTCACCCACCCACTAACCATCTGAACTAAATATTTTACTTGCAAGTTCAGTATTTAGTTTTGTAAACTAAATATTTAGCTATCAAATTAAATATTTAATTTAGAACGACGTGTATTAATAACATGGTTAAAATATGACTGGAAAAAAATGATCAACCAGCCACCTTGCTGTTGGAGAGATAACATTGTAATCAAGAAATGTGTGTTTTTGTTTTATTTTTCCCCCCAGTGTTTCAGCGTATTCAACTTCTTTGACCTCGGCGATCGCCTACACCGTATACATCCCACCTCTTCAGCTGTGCCAAAAAGGATAGAGACCATGGAGGATTTTGTGAGAGAGGAGCACCTCGTGACTCCAAATTTGCTACCCTGGTAGGTTTTACAAGTCTGGAGGAAAGCCGAGCATAACGCAGTACCGTACAACCAAACACTTGGAAGTGTCAGTGAACTGTATCATGGATTTATTCCAACAGGTTCTGCAAATTTCCAGAATTGGAGGAAAGCACACCAAGGACTTTGTCTACAAATTTCTTGATAGGTATGTATCAACACACGCTCACCCACCCACTAACCATCTGAACTAAATATTTTACTTGCAAGTTCAGTATTTAGTTTTGTAAACTAAATATTTAGCTATCAAATTAAATATTTAATTTAGAACGACGTGTATTAATAACATGGTTAAAATTTGACTGGAAAAAAATGTTTTCTCTAAACTAAAATATTGCTGTTGATTTTTGTAACTTTGCTAATGGCACCTCATAGATATGAAAATGTTTGGCAACTCGAGTGCGTTTTGCAGCAATTTTTTAACTGATGTGCTGATGTGGAGTCAGTTCCCACCTGCCTGAAGACTGCCACCATCATCCCAGTCCCAA
>JBBPBX010025962.1:7287-25377 GCA_038048925.1 Garcialebias charrua
AAGAAGCCCACATGGTTCATCAACATCTGGCTCACAAGAAGCCCACATGGTTCATCAACATCTGGCTCACAAGAAGCCCACATGGTTCATCAACATCTGGCTCACAAGAAGCCCACATGGTTCATCAACATCTGGCTCACAAGAAGCCCACATGGTTCATCAACATCTGGCTCACAAGAAGCCCACATGGTTCATCAACATCTGGCTCACAAGAAGCCCACATGGTTCCAGCAGACGTCTGGGAGAAGTTGGACTGTGAGCAGTTCAAGTGGAACAAGAGTTGGAGCTGAAGTCCAGCTCAGCTGTTTTCTATCAGAACCCTCCCTCCCTTCCTCCCTTCCTCCCTTCCTTCCTTCCTTCCTTCCTTCCTTCCTTCCTTCCTTCCTTCTGTGTCTGATTGTTTATCAGACCATGCCTTTGATCTCTTCTTTTAATATATTTTCACTGGATCTGGATGGATTCCACTCCTTTTATCACTTTGATCCATTTGATTTTCATCAAAAATATATAGAATATTATAAGGAAAATATATTGTGTCTAACTAATGATCAAATCTAACCTGAAGTCAGTCAATAATTAATGACTTCCAATGATTTCAAGACTTTTTAGAATAGAATAGAATAGAATAGAATAGAATAGAATATATCTTTATTGGCATCGTCATTGCACCGGGGCACAAAAACATCGCAATTGACGTACACCCGTCCTTAAGATAAGGGCGAGTGCGCGTATCCGCGGCAGTAATTAAACCGCGCCGCCACAATCTTAGATATGGAAAAAAGGAAGGCAACATGAGGGTAATCAGTGGTATAACAAAAAAGATATATCACATTTTGTCTTACAGGACACCAAATGATACAGCAAAAAACTCTACCAGCAAGCAACAATTAAGACAAATCACATTTGCATATGAGGGCGAAGCCGTGAGATAAAGTCCATGAGCTCCGTTCAGATTAGCCAGAGTTCTGATGATGACGGGATCACTCAGCCTTATCTGACAGAGCACACAGAAAGTTCTCCGGGGAGGGAGGGGTTGCGACAGAAGTTTCATTTCTTCAGTTGCTTTTACTCCAGATAATTTGTAGTTAGCCTGTCCAAGACTGCTCGGGGAGTCTGATTAGATTAGCATGATTTATCTTCAGTGCAGGCTCACAGTGTACTTTCTGTAGCCTTGAGTCCAGGTGGCTGTCCGAAATCCAATACACTCCTAATTATGGGAAGCTTTTCACCGACCCGAGCTATGAGTCCTCCCCCAGATGTGACCCTCCTGGCTGCATACGAGTCCCAAACCTTACCGGTGGTCTGCGGTCCTCAGTGGCCGCCTCCACTTTGCGGTTCAACTCATAAAGCATCTGATTCATGGAGATCACAGCACAGATCACACTCTCATTTTGAGAAGGGAGCTTCGACAGCGCGTTGATCGCCGTGGAAGTCTTCCTGATTTTCCAATAGAAGAGAACTCCACACAAGCCAAAAAGCAGAGCACCTGCTACCATAAATCCAATTATGAATATATCCTCCACATCTTCGACAGAAAGCATGTCCAAGCATAACATCTTCCATTCTCCCCAGGAATCCATGATATACCCAGCTGGATGCGACTGCAAAGGGCAAGCCGGTTCCCCAGGACGCTTCATAGAATTTTTTTTATCAATAGAGTTGACAGCCCATGAAACCAGATCCATCTTTAATTTGCGTTCGAGCGAGCACTGAAAAACTGCAGACAAGACAAAGTGGCCAAGCCGGGAGAGAAAAACTCGAGAGGGAAGGAGCGGTGGAGAAAGCTGCTGCTTCGTCCAGAGCCGGAAGCTGCTTGAATAATTATGACTTCAACTATTTGATGAATTAGAAACTAACTTTTGAACATTTGAACTCTACTAGCTGCAGCTGATTGCAGTGATCAGTGTCTAATCTATACTAAAACTTCTAAAGTACATTTTCAAAATTCATGCAAAGACAGCAAATAATAAACAGTTTTTAAAACACAAAAACACGTCAGAATACAACTTATTTTATGGAGGAAAAGAATAGGGCTGTTGATGAGGCCTTTTTTCATGAATTATAGACAACTTTTTGTTTCTAAGGTCAGGTGGCTGTGGCGGCCATCTTGAACTGGGTTGGCTCAGAAACTTGATCATTTGTAGATGTACATACAAAGAATAAAAAGTGTGAGCTGGAAAACCTGAAACCTGTGAATCCTGCCTAACAATGGAAGAAGCATCTGCTGGAACCTGAGAGTCGTCAGGGTTTCACCATCCCTCTGAGGACCGTTTTCAGGGAAACATGGACGTTCAAAAGTTTTGGAGAGATCCCACTCCTCCCTCTTAATGGTTCTTTATCTAGACAGCAAAACCTTGCTGTCTTTCTTCTCAACCTTGCTCTCAACTGAGGCAGTCGCAACTCTTCCCTCTCCTGTCCTTCCCCCCCCCCTGCTGCTGGCAGCTCCACAGAAAAGCGCCTCGAACGCAAATTAAGATGGATTGGAGGTTTGGGCATTCGATTCTACAAGAAGATTTCCACAGAAGAAGGCACAAGGGGAGCCTTTTCAACCTCACAGAGTGACGGAGGATACGCCATGGATTCCGCGATGGATTCCGTGGATGTCTGGGTGTGCTCTGGAGGTGACAAACCTTGGAATCTTGGATTATATTGGTTATGATGGCAGCGCTTTCCTTTTTGGCATTTGTGGAGCACTGGTCTATTGCAAAGGAGGGAGACTTCAGCAGGACTTAATGCCTGGAGCACCCGACGTCTGGTCTGCGCTGTGACCTCGAGAAATCAGCTGTGTGCGAGCTTATTCGGGGGGTGAACAGATCAACCTTGGTTTTAGGACTCTGTTCGCTGTGGTCAACATCAGAATTCAGCTGTTTGAGAGCTTATCCAGAGGGTGAGCTGGTCACCCTTGGACTTAGGACTCGGGTCGCTGTGGTCAACATCTGAGGTCAGAGTTGGATCAGTGGGAAAAAAAAAAAGTCCCGAATTGGATCATATGAACAGAATGGCCCTTACAGACTGAAGGCTGCTGAAATTACAAAGTGTGCCTGATGTAAAAATATTTGTAATTCTTATCTGGCTCCCTTGGAAACAGCCTTGGAAAAGGCTGGATATCTAATCTCTCCTGAGACGTGGCTACTGTGGAAAAAAGCTGTTCTTGTCTTGTCTGCCCCCCCCCCGGAGAACTTTTCTATGCGCGTTATCGGAGGCATCCGGAATGTTTCATGGACAGATCCTCCCTGCCTCAGTTTCAACCTGCAACATGTAACTGTCATAAATGTGCTTATGATATGGTTTTTACTGGGTCATGCGGTGTCTTGCAGACAAAATGTGATTCATTTTTTTTTAATATCAACGCTGTAACCCCCATGGTTTCTTTCCCTGTTTTCCCACCTTTGACCTTCATCTGGAGACGGATGAGAGAAGGCCGCGCTGAAGAACATGTCATGTGTTTTGAAACATGTCATGTGTTTTGAAAAGGCAGCAGCTTTTCACACTCACTCAAAACCCTCTCCTGGATGACTGTGAATACATAATCACGTTGTATTGATGACAATTGGTGCAATGTTAATAATAAATGACTCTTGACTCTTGACTCAAAAACTAATTGAAGTGAAACAATGAAATGTCATTGGTCTTACAGAATTGAATCTAAATTGATTCTTGATGTAAAAACACTAATAATGATGGTGGTCACTAAATGTTTGTTCAACTGTCATCTAAAGGTTCATTTCTGGTTGATTTATGGAACATTTGAACACATGTAAACTAAGAATTTAGACTTGTAGCAGGGCACCAGCAATTTGATGAAAATTTATGTAAGATTCACAAAACTAGGTCTAAAATTAAAATGAAGATGTTTTGTTCTATTGAAAATAAATCAGTGCATTTCACTCAAATTATTACCAGGATGCAAACTATTCCACAATCATAAACTTTATTGTAATCAAAAGTAAAATAAAATCAAGAAATACAGCAAAATGACACAAAAGCTTTTACATCATCAAGTATGAAATTTGATAATAAACTTTCAACATTGATTTACGGTGGTATTAAACCAAACAGCTTGTTGTAAAAATGATTGGAAACATGATTGAATTATCACAGAAATATTTTGAACAGTAGAACTTCTAATTCTAATTCTAATTACTCGCAATTCATTCAACCTTTATTTAGTCAGGTTAATCCCATTGAGCCTCGAGGACTCATTTACAAGAGAGACCTGTTTTCAACAAAGAATGACAACAGCGACAACAATAGACCATCATAAGAGAGGCATACAGATTTTTTTAAAACAAATTTAACTAAAAAAAGTCACACACAGAGACATGTAGGAGGAGATGTATGAAGGCAGTAGACCAAGAAGTGACTTAAAAATGAAAATGTACCAGAGGTACAATAGAATAGGACAATAGAATAGGACACACAGGCCTTAATAAATCTTTTAAAATAATTAGAAAGTATGCAACAGGACTATGTGACAAGTGCACCAGCAATCTCCCTGAAACGGTTCAACATGTCTTTATGGAATGTCCAGGGTATGAAACAGAAAGAATGCATTTCCAAAAATAAATTAATATTAAATTTACAATGAGGGATGTTTTTAGTAGTGATATCAGTAAATTTAAAGATCTAATCATTATTTTCTTGAAAAATACAAACTTACCGGTAATAGAGAGAATTTAGTCGAGTTATTAAAATAATTTTACAGAATTATTATTTTTTCCTGGTTATCTCCTGTCCCCACTCCAGCTCAGTAGGTGGCGGTAATGCACATTACAGTTGGTCTGCCAATCGCCATGAAACAAAACAACAAGAAAGCGGGGGGGGCTCATTACAGATCTATGGCTCATTAGTTCCCATCCGTACTGATTCCACAAAGCTGTGAGTGCTTGTTAGACACTATTCAGCACTAGAATGACTATAGCGCATTAATAGACTTGTTATTTTGGTTATGACGGGTGTACGATAATTTCCCTCAAAATACGATAATTTTATATCTCTAGTACGATAATCCTACATTTCTCACCTGGCAACACTGATCATTAGTTGGATGCAGTATTTTTCATTTTTTTTACATTTTTCATTCGTTACTTTTCCTATTAAACTTTTTTTTCTCAAGTGGTGTCCTTGAACATTAAATTTCCTAAACATATTTTACAATGTTAAGTGTGTATAGTGTTTGTTTAAATCCATACTGGAAGTTAAGAAAAATTTCCATTTGCATTTGATCTTTAATGAATCCTAAGAAAAGATTACCAGAATATGCTCAACTGTTATTACGTTACAATTTTTTTGATTCTAGGATGAAGTCAGATAAAAACAGTCAAACATTCAGAAAGGACAGTTTTCAGTTATCGACCGACCAACTGTGGCCCCTGAGAGATTCAGCTGAAAGACCTGGTGCACCTTTTATTTGAACCTGCAAAGATTTGAACAGCTGATCTGAAGCAAACAGGCAGGTGTTCAACTGAACTGACCACTCATGCTGTTTGATGGTCTCTTTGAAAGAAGAGTTGGATTCTGGACCCCGCCTACATAACGGGCAACACGAGCAATGGCGTCATCCACAGCGCTACATGGTGGGATGTCGGTCAGCGACATCTGCCAGGCCGCAGCATGGAGCTCGCCCTGTTCTTTCACTCGTTTTAATTTACGGGATGTTTCTGCTTTTTCCTTGACTCACTCAGTTCTGGGAGTCTTGGATAAGTGAGAGGAGGTCAAAGTCAAAGTCAAAAGTCAAAGTCAACTTTATTGTCAGATCTGCAATATGTACTGTACAGGACATACACAGGACCGAAATTGCGTTTCTCTCAGTCCCTCGGTGCAACAGTAAACATCTAAACATTGAAACACTGAAACATATAATAATTGACATAAGCATAAAATAGTAAAACTAACACTGTCCTGAGTTTTTTTGCATAGTGGAATAAGAGTATGAAAATTTACACCAACTCTAAAACTAAAACATTAAACATTTAATGAACATAATACTGTCCTGAGTTTTTGCATACTAGTATAAAAAAAGAGTATAAAAAGTATAACTAAAATAAACTAAAGGTTTCTAGCATTGACATTTGCAAAGTGGCAAAGCAGCGTATGAGTTAATGTACACAGTATATGTATGAGGTAGTAGTTGATGTTGTTATAGAGGCAAAAAGTGGCATATGCAGTAAGGCACATTGGGCATCCCTAAATAAGACCGTTCAGAGCACATTGTATATGTATCAGCAGTGGTGTAGATATTAGAGTAGTGTAAATGTAAACAGTAGTAGTTACATGTAAGCAGTAGTAATAAAAGTAAACAGTATTAATAAATGTAAACAGAGAATGTAAACAGTATTATGATTATAGGCAGTGATGTAATACAAACATTAGTGCAAGTATGAGAAGTAGTGCAAACTGTATGAGCACATGACCGAGAGCTTAGTGAATAAACCGTTTGATGACACAGAGTCCAGTGTTAAAATCTTTGTGTTGTGTGGTAATGTGTGAGAAAGTTTTAGTGTTAAGGCAGTTCAAATGGGAGGGGGGGCAGAGCAGGCAGAGTGTTTAGCATCCTGACTGCCTGATGAACAGAGCTGTCTCTCAGTCTGCTGGTTCGAGTTCAAATGGGAGTCTGCTGGTTCGAGTTCAAATGGGAGGGGGGGCAGAGCAGGCAGAGTGTTTAGCATCCTGACTGCCTGATGAACAGAGCTGTCTCTCAGTCTGCTGGTTCGAGCCTGGAGACTCCTCAGTCTCCTCCCTGATGGCAGCAGTCTAAAGCGGCTGTGTAGTGGGTGTGTGGGATCACCTGCCATGCGGTGGGCTTTCCGAGTGAGGCGTTTGCTGTGTAAGTCCTGCAGTGAGGGGAAGGAGGTGCCGACTATCTTCTCAGCTGCTCTCACAATGCGCTGGAGGCTCTTGCGGCAGGATGCAGTACATGCACCAAACCACACAGTGATGCAGCTGGTCAGGACACTTTCTATGGCACCTCTGTAGAAGGTGCTCATGATGGGGGTTGAAGCTCCAGCCCTTTTCAGCTTGCGGAGAAAGTAGAGACGCTGGTGAGCCTTCTTTGCCAGTGCTGCAGTGTTCCTGCTCCAGGACAGGTCCTTTGAGACGTGCACTCCCAGGAACTTGGTGCTGTCTACTCTCTCCACTGCGGTGCTGTTGATGGTCAGAGGGGCATGTTGGGCATCCCTCTTCCTGAAGTCCACAACAATCTCCTTTGTCTTCTCCACGTTGAGAGTGAGATTGTTGTGTCCGCACCACAAGGCCAGGCGGCTCACCTCGTTCCTGTAGTCCGTCTCATCGTTGTTGCTGATGAGACCCACCACTGTTGTGTCGTCCGCAAACTTGATGAAGTGGTTGGAGCTGTATGATGGTGTGCAGTCGTGTGTTAGCAGGGTGAATAGAAGGGGGCTCAGTACACATCCTTGTGGGGCCCCTGTGTTCAATGTGATGGTGCTAGATGTGTTACTCCCGACTCGTACTGTCTGTGGTCTCCCAGTCAGGAAGTCTAGCAGCCAGTTACACATTGAGGTATTCAGCCCCAGACTGTCCAGTTTAAGGATGAGCTGTTGGGGGATGATGGTGTTGAATGCCGAGCTGAAGTCGATGAACAACATTCTAACATAGGAGTCCTTCGTGTCCAGATGTGTGAGAGCTGTGTGAAGGGCAGAGGAGATGGCATCGTCGGTTGAGCGATTAGGTCGGTATGCAAATTGGAAGGGATCCAGGGAGTCAGGGAGGACAGATGTGATGCTTTTCATGACTAGCCGTTCAAAGCACTTCATCAGGATGGGGGTGAGTGCTACTGGGCGATAGTCATTGAGGCATGCGGGCGTTGCCTTCTTTGGGACAGGGATGATGGTGGTGGCTTTGAAACAGGTGGGGACGATGGCCTGGCTCAGTGAGATGTTAAAGATGTCCGTGAAGACCGCTGCGAGTTCCCCTGCACAGACCTTCAGCACACGACCAGGTATGTTGTCAGGACCAGAGGCCTTCCGGGCGTTAATCTTGATGAATGATCAATCTTAATCTTAATGGTTAATCTTGATGAATGATCAGGTCACCTCCTAATATCTTAACTACGCATCTGTACATGGTTCATGTAACGGTCCGACTCACACCCCTTTGAAGGGTTGCAGCAAGAGAGTATTCCTCTCTTCGGCAATTTAAAATATATATATATATATATATATATTCAACAATGAAACAATCTCTTTCAAGGTTGTAGCTCGCTGCTTGGCAGCAGAGCACGTCTGGAGGTTGCTTAAAGGCCGAGGGCCTTCCTCCAGCCCACCACCTGCCCTCCCTCATGCGGAGGGAAGGATGTGTTTATTGGGATTAGGTAAGTGGATGCTCCACATTGGGGGGATCCAGCGTGGCATGGACTATTTCCTGCTACGCCCTTTATTCCAATAATGTGGAGCTAAAGGGCTACGCTATACGAAGTTAGAACGTTGGTTACGTATCGTAACCCCAGATTCTACGAGTATAGCGGAGCCCTTTAGCTATTGGGCCACTCTGTATCCCAAATGGCTGAATGAATTAGCTATTTTTGGAGACAGTTTCACCTCGGTCGAGGGGTTTTATCGATCCGAGGGTGGGCCCATCCGGTAGGTGGGCGTGGACTAAAAGGTTTTCAGGTAGGCGCTGACGCGCGGGGGAGGATTGTTACATTTTTTATTTTTTTTTATTTTTTTACAAAGTATCAAAAAACTAGCAAAACATTATAAGGTAGACGTATAAAATCAAAGACAGGAACAAATCTGCATTGGAATCCTGGCAAAAACCAATGCAGATTTGTTCCTGTCTTTGATTTTATACGTCTACCTTATAATGTTTTGCTAGTTTTTTGATACTTTGTAAAAAAAAAAAAATAAAAAAAATTCTCTCTTTTTTTTCTATTGTTTATTGTTTGTTTGTTTGTTTGTTTATTGTTTAAGGAAATTCTACCATTGCTGTTCATTGTTCTTTAGTTTTAGCAGGTCGCTTTCGTAAATGAGCCCATGAAGTTCAAAAGATTTACCTGACAAAATAAAGGTTGAATGAATGATGGTCTCTTTGAAAGAAGAGTTGGATTCTGGACCCCGCCTACATAACGGGTACAGAAGTGTAAATGTAAACACAACCACACACGAGCTGACCCGAGTTGAACTGAACCACACCGTAACAGTGGAAAAGGGGCATAGGTGTCTCTTTCAGTAAAGAGAGTTGATTAGCAGAGAGATTTAATTATCATAGTCAGAATGGAAGCAGGGGTGGTCAGGATGTAGACTCATCCTGACTTGGGAGATTAACACACACAAAAGAAGTGGGTAGGAGACACAGTGTCTCTGAGGACGTTCTGTGTCTTTTGCCCCTTTTCCACTCGCTCGGCGCAGAGCGGATCAGTCTGGTCCGGTCTGGTTCAATTCGGATCGGCTCGCATGTAGCTCTGTCTCCATTCACTTCTGTAGCCCTTCAGTGGGCGTGGTGTAGGATCATACTCTCTCACACGTGGTGGAGGTAGTGTTCCCTTAACTATTTTCTTTTGCCATGATATCTATTATGTTCGAGCTCCAACAATACGATCAGCTACGCTTCGGTTTGGTGCGGGCGAGGACAAGCTCAGATGGAGGATCTGTTGTTGTTCTGAAAAGAACCACAATGCACCTTACCCCAATAAAAGACAAACGTAAGATAAGTTGTCTGAATCGAGTGTTTGGAAAAAAACATTTGTTTGAGAAGGGGCAGATATTCACATCGAAGGGTATGAATTATTTCACATGAACAGAAATAATAAAAGAGGTGGTGGTGTCGCTCTATATGTAATGAATGAAATAAAATGTAAATTAAATAATGAAATGTCAAAAATAGTTGATAATATTATGGAAATGATAACAATAGAAATAATAAACAAAAATGATAAAAACATAATAATAAGTTGTGTATATAGATCACCAGGATCAAATATAGAAATATTCACTGATAAAATCTTGGAGCTATTGGAGAAGAGTTTTAATAAAAAAGTTTTTTTGTGTGGAGACTTTAACATTGATATGGGAAATAAAACAGATTCAAATAACATCAGTACATTTATAAATTCAATGTACAGTTTAAATATGTATCCGTTGATATCCAAGCCAACAAGAATTACAACTCATAGTGCCACAATAATTGATAATATTTTCACAAATATAACAAACGGAGAGGTGATAGGTGGTATTTTAACGACCGACTTAAGTGATCATTTACCAGTTTTCACAATCTATAAAAATGATCAAAATATCACAAAAGCAGTTAAAACAAAGAAAAAGATCATAAACACATCAAAAAAAGTTTTGGAAAAATTAAAAGAGGATCTAGATAAACAAGACTGGAATGAAGTGTATGTTGATGATGTGAACAGATCATATGATGAGTTTATGAATATCTTGGAAACTCTGTATGAAAAAAATTGTGTACAAACAAATTATACAAAGAGAAATATCGTTGACCAACCATGGATGACAAAAGGGTTGAGAAATGCTTGTAAAAAAAAGAATTATTTGTATTCATGTTTCTTGAAATTGCGAAGTCAGAACGCTGAAGAAAAATATAAAAAGTATAAAAATAAATTAGTAGGGATTATAAGGAAACATAAGAAAGAATATTATAGTAAATTATTAGATAAAAGTAATGGTGATATGAAAGCAACATGGCGAGTAATGAATAGTGTTATGAAGAATCATAAAGCAAAAACTAGTATTTCAAAATATTTTGTAACAGAAAAAGATGAAGTTTATGATGAAAATGAAATTGTCAATGGATTTAATCAATATTTTGTGAATGTTGGATCAAGCCTTGCAACTAAAATACCAAAAGTAAATAATAATGGCCCTCATTCATGAACCGTTCGTACGCACAGATTTGTGCTTAAACTGTGCTTACGAGTGATTTAGGATCATTTATGGCATCCAACAATATTTTTGTATCCTAAGATTTTTTTCAGATACGAACAAAATCTACGTGTGGTCCAGACCTGTCGTATATTTTACGAACAGTAGTCTGCTGTCATCCAGACGCCTTTTCTCCACTAATAACCTCATATTTCGTTATTTAGAGAATATTTTGAGTATAAAAACAATTAAATGCAACGACACATATTGGTTAAATTAAAATGAAGCGGCTTCAAACCCCCCCCCCGCACCCCCGCCCCTCGTCCACCACCGCGCCACCTGCGCGTGGGCGCCCGTGCCCCGGGGTTCATAAAAATCACGCACCACCACGCCATGCGCCACCTTCGGCGCGACCACCTCCAAGCCGTGCCACTCTCGGCGCGACCACCTCCTCCTGCTGTCATCATGGCACGGGTCCTGCGCATCTCCCGCGACCACCTCCTCCTGTTGTCATCACGGCACGGGTCCTGCGCATCTCCCGCGACCACCTCCTCCTGTTGTCATCACGGCACGGGTCCTGCGCATCTCCCGCGACCACCTCCTCCTGTTGTCATCACGGCACGGGTCCTGCGCATCTCCCGCGACCACCTCCTCCTGCTGTCATCACGGCACGAAAAGGATTGACCACCTCCTGACCACCTCCTGTCCGTGCTGCGGCGAGACGTTTCTTTGAAGCCATTTTCAGATCAAACCATTTATTCTTGATTTCTGATACTGTACGACCCACGGGAGAACATGCACTATATTAATATGAAGTGAACTGTAGTTTCGAGACACTTTAAAATGCTTCTGTTCAAAAACACATCCGACACTTGCGGGGGGGGGGGTAGCAGTGCGCGACTGAGAGCAGAACTCAGAGCGTAAAGTTCTTCTTTTTACTTCTTGAGTTTGAATGAATGGACACTTCCTGCTGGCGGTGGCAGGAAACTTGATCCTTATATGGTGTTTTGAGGGGTGGGGACTATGTAAATGACATTTCCGCGTGAACGCGCAGCTGTTTAGAACAGGTGGAATTCATCATATTTACGCAAGCCATTTACACACGTTTCCTCATGATAGAAGACTTTGTTGAATCTGACGTGGCATGTTCTTACGAACGCTTCGTAAGAACAAAAGTAGGAGAAACGTAAGATAAGAATACGAACAGTTTCATGAATGAGGGCCAATGTGAGCCATTCAATTACAGGCTGTGCAAACAGTATTTTTCTAAATGGAACTAACAAAGAGGAAATAATGAAGGTAGTAAAAATTCTTACAGACAAGAGATCAAAGGACTGGGTGGACATGGATATGATGTTTGTAAAGGATATAATGAGCCATGTTATTGAGCCGTTTACATATATATGTAACTTATCATTTTCAACAGGAATATTTCCAGATAATATGAAAGTAGCTAAGGTAGTTCCTCTTTTTAAAAATGGTGATAAATGTGTGTTCAACAATTATAGACCTATATCCTTGTTACCACAGTTTTCTAAAATTCTTGAAAAACTATTTGTGAACAGACTAGATCAATTTATAGACAAACAAAATATTCTAAGCAACAGTCAATATGGGTTCAGAGCTAAAAACTCTACATCAATGGCTCTCATGGAATTAATGGAACAAATAACAACTGCTGTCGATCAAAAACAATATTGTGTCAGTATTTTTGTTGATTTAAAAAAAGCATTCGATACTATTGATCACACCATTCTCCTTGAAAAACTGAACAAATATGGTATTAGAGGACCAGCATTACAGTGGGTATCTAGCTATTTGAAAGATAGGAAACAATTTGTACAAATAAATGATGTAAGATCTGACCTCTGTAATATCACATGTGGAGTTCCCCAGGGCTCTGTGCTTGGACCAAAGCTATTTATTTTATATGTGAATGACTTGGTAAATGTGTCAGGACTCCTTAAATGTATACTTTTTGCTGATGATACCACATTTTTCTGTTTAGGTGAAGATATAGAACAAATGTTGGAATTGATAAAGACAGAATTTACCAAAATACAAACTTGGTTTAAAATCAATAAATTATCATTAAATCTAGAAAAAACTAATTACATGATATTCAGTAATAAAAAGAAAACTGTTGACGTTCCACTCAAAATTGAGGGTGTTGAGATTTGTAGAGTGAGTGAGGTGAAGTTTTTGGGTGTTATTATTGATGACAAACTGACATGGAAACAACACATAAATTCTGTAAGAATAAAAATAGCTAAATCGATTGCAGTACTATACAAGGTCAGAGACCTATTGAATGATAAAGCTCTGTATTTGTTGTATAACACAATCATTGTTCCACACTTAATCTATTGTATTGATGTTTGGGGGAAAGCGTGTAAAACAATCACAAAGCCTATTTTTGTATTACAGAAAAGAGCTGTAAGAATTATCACTAGAAAACATTACTGTCATCCATCCAGTACATTATTTTATCAACTGAAATTATTGAAGTTCCATGATTTGGTTGATTATAATATTTTATCAATTATGTATAGGGCTCAAAATAACGATTTACCTTTAAATATCCAAATGAATTTTGTTAAAAGACAAAGTTGTTATAATCTTAAGGGGACAGAGATGTTTGTAAAACCACAATTCAGAACTAGTTTGAAGGGACGTTCTACCTCAATCCAGGGAATTAGATTATGGAATGGCTTGGAGAATGTAGTTAAAAATGCCAAGTCACTGTTTACATTTAAGAAAATGATCAAAAGGAATTTGTTGAAAAAATATATATGAATTAGCATAATGTGTATTGTATCAATTATTAGTTATGTATTAGTATTAGAAAATTAGAAAGAGTTAGTCATTTTGTACTGCTGGTGAAAGATTATTATTGTTTAATCTGATTGTTTGAAAAAAGGGGCAGATATAATAAGATTTATTCTTCTTTCTGCTACCTTTCATTTTTTTTACATTGTGTACGTATCATTAATGGGATTGTCTTGTATTGTATTTCTTTTGTAAAAAAAATGAACAAATTTAATAAACATAAACATAAACATATAATAAGATTATATTCTTCTTCTGCTTCCTTTCATGTCATGTATTGTTTTATTTCTTGTTGTTTTGTAAATAGTTTTCTTGTGTTTTAAAAAAAATCTGGAATGAATAAAAAATCTTTTAAAAAAAAGTCATACCAAGTGGGAATCGAACCCACTTGGTCTAGATAACGTTTGGAGCGGCAACAAACCCAACGCGTTTCCAGTGAGTTACCGAGACGTGTACATCTTTTAAGGTCCACATTTCTTTTAAACATCCCGCCCCTCATAAAATTCTGGCTACGCCCCTGTGTTCATGATGTGAAGGACGGCGCGCTTCAGCCAGCCTGAACCCTGCTCTGAAATCAGTCCAGAATCGCTGTGCGGCGCGGCTCATATGTGAGGTGGAAAATGCGTCCAGCTCGCTTCTGGCACGCAAATATTGCGCAATAACCGACCCGAACCGGCAAGTGGAAAAGGGGCATTTGAGGGACACTTTTGTCTCTGATAAGTAGGGATGGGCATCGAGAATCAAGAATCGTTCGGAACCGGGACTAACTGTCCGGTTTTCCCGGAATCGTTCAAAATATAAATTTTCGATTCATATGTTCAATGCTTGTCCACCGACCGGAAGTAGCTGTCAACGCCGAAGAAGAATTTGCCGCCGAAAACCAACGAAGAAGAATCCACCGGAAGTGAGCAGCCACGGTCAAAGCGTGGCTTAACTTTAATAAAACGACCCCTCAGGTCAGTGCAGCACTTGCAATAATTTTCTATCATGCAAAGGAGGGTGGAGAAGTAAAATAGTGGCCCGTCTTTGACGCGCTTTGCTGGATTATTTTTGCTTCGTCCGTGTCTGACCGGAAGTGGTCCGTTCTTCAAAACGCCCCACCGGACTTTTTGCTGCCTCATCTCCGTAAGTTAAATAAAACTATAAACTATGTCTCATACCAACATTAAGGCAGCTAACAAGTTATACTCCACTTAAAGCGGTAAGTCAGCTCAAATACAAACACGATGCTAACGTTAGCTCGTATTTTTTTCTTAGGCAAATGACCTGAAATGGCTAATGTTAGCCAGGTGTTCACCACAGCGTGCAAGAGAAATACATCGGTGAAACTGAATGAAGAGAGACACAGAACGATTACAGCACATGTTGTGAAAAGGTTGCATCCCTTTTCAGATGTGGAATCACCAATATTTAGGTTAGTTAGACAATAGCAACAGAGCTAATAATTGTCCAACTAACGTTACAGTAACAGAGATATGTTTGTTTATATGTTTGCAGGGACATGGTGAAAACCATCAACCCAATTACCGTACACGCCACCTACAATGGACCACTTGTCAAATAAGTTAATCCCACCTTGTTATAAGGTGAAGAAGAGCTGCTTTGCACTTTAAACAGAAGATGGATGATGTGTCTGGGAGCAGATACAGAGAAAACTGATGGAGCAGGTGAAGTGTCCTTCGTGCACAACTGTCATTTCTGCTATTAAAATATGAAATCTAAATCCTAGTAATATTCTTTGTGGTCAACAGAGGAAGACTGTGGAGATGATGGGGTCATGCAGTCTGAAGAAAGGCCTGAGAGTGAAGATGAGAATAATTTTGTTTGATATTCTGGAGCAGGTTAGCCCATCAGTAACATGACTGCAGCATCAGACACTCGACATGTGTTTCCATGAGGTTTTCAAACATAAAGCTCTCTTGTGAAAGTGTAAATCTGTGAAAAGAAAATTCATAACATATTGAAGTTCATAAGTTTGATATTTATATACTGGTTGAAAATAGCCCTGTGAGAATTCTTAGTAAACTTAACAAAAAGGAAAAAGTTCATAGCATTAAAATTCAAATAGAAGTTCAAATTATTTCATCCTGAAAGAACGCTGGCTAACTACTGTAGCTCATTTATAACATGATGGAGATAAACTCAAAGCAGTCTCCTCAGATAAATAGTGTTAAAGGGGACCTCAGATGTATTTTTTAAATTTTTATGGTATTTCTGTGGGATATCCAGACCCTATTCCTTCAATTTAATGCACAAAATAATTATTAGATAATCAATTATACCCTTTTTAATTCTGCCATTTTTAACTTTCGTTTTGAACGACCGGTTTCTTGAAGTCCACGCCCTTCAACGATCTGTTCACGCCCTCTGTAACAGCCAGTATCTGTAATGTGTTGTTGTTTTAAAATTAGCTCTTTTTTTATTACTCATTTGACTTACTGTTAGTGTTAGCTTAAGATAACTTACCGAAACCCGTCTGAGCGCGCCGCAGTTTGCTGCTCCTTTTAGCATTAGACGCGGAGATTTTGGGAGTTATCGCTGTTCCAGTGAAGACAACACAAAGTTCACCAAGTGTCTCCCGTAAATTAATCTGTAAGGAGAAGGTCCTCTTGCTGCGAGCCTGCTGCGAGGCTGCTGCAAGGCTGTACAGTTGAAGCTCCGCTCCATCGCGCCGGAAGAGGGTCCCGTCGAACCCGGTCCTTCCGCCTGTGGTCCGCTCGTTTAATTTTTGCCGGCTGCGCGTTGGCAGCGATCGCAAATACACTAAAAATTGAACTAAAACATAAAAATAACAATTATACTTTATTTATAAAGCCATTTAAAAAAACACAGCTGCAACAAAGTGCTGTACACATGAAATTAAGAACATATAAACAAAAGATGAGATGAAATCATGAAAAACAACAGTCATGTGTTTAATACAGAAGTGGGTTGAGCCTAACCAGGGGTTGCTAGGTGAGGGGCTGGACTCAGGTTTGATCTGATTGGCTGGCGGCTTGTGACGTCAATAAATGCAGGAAGTGTGAATCCTGGTGTATTTATCAAAAATAAATAAATCTACTTAGAGTAAATAAACCACTGGGTGCATTTTTTTGGCACAAGGACTGTTTTTTTATGAAGTAAATACCCAAAGTTTAGTAAAAAAAACATTAAAAAGTGAATTTTGCATGTGTGGTCCCCTTTAACTTATTATTTTTATATGAAAGTTTCTGTTAACTTATTCTTTTTATATTTGATTGTTTCTGTTCAGTGCCCTGAGATGACTTCTGTTGTGACTTGGCGTTATACAGTATAAATAAACTGAATTGAATTGACATGTCTTTTTAACCCCGCCTACAAAAAGAATCGGAATCGAGAATAGAAAATAATCTGAATCGAAACGAAGAACCGGAATCGGAACCGGAATCGTTCAAATTCAAACGATGCCCAACCCTACTGATAAGGCCTTGGTTGGATGGACGCGACATAATTTATTTAAAAAAAAAAACTATAAGGTTAGTTTCATTAAAACTAGGGATGCACCGATCCACTTTTTTTTCCAAACTTTTGATCCAATCACGATACCTAAATCTGGATGTCGACCAATACCAATACTATTCCGATAAAATCATCATTATTGATTTTATATGAGGCTGTAATAATCTCTTCTCTACAGGAAAGTAAATTTTGTACAAACAAGCATGCATGTTCAAAAACGCAACTTGAGGTAAGTTTTAATGTTGGATAAGTTTCAAAGTTAAATCCTGCTAACACAAAGCATGTTTTTATTTCTAGCTTTAAAGTCAGTCAGTCAGTCATAAAGTTTTACTGTCATACACACTACATGTCGTATATGGGGTGGAATGAGATTATGTACACAGGGTCCCAGTTACATCCCACAACAAAATGTAAAAGAAAAACAGTAATAAGGTCTAAGATATGAACAAAGAAAAACATCAACTAAATATACACTAAGCACTAATAGCATCAAAACAATATGCTGAAGTGGATATTAAAGAAGTGGATATTAAAGTGATTAATGGCTTCAAACACCTGCTAAGTTCATGGCAAAAACCAACACAGACATGAAAGTTCATGCTCAATAGTCCAGGTATCAAATCCGATAATTCTCAATCAGGTCATCTGGACAGTTTCTTTTTAGTAGAAACGTTTCACCCTCACACCAGAGGGCTTCATCAGTCAGAGTAGTAGAACATAGTAGTAGAACACAGACATGTTCCTGATTTTAGTATTTTACATCGATTTATAATGTAGCTGTTTTGTTTTGATTTTTTATTTGTTTATTTTTTTAATTTAAATACATTTCTTTTATTTTTCCAGTTCATATGCTTTTTTACGATTGTCTACTGTTGTACTGATAAATATGTCCTGGAGGGTAAATGTAAACTATATCTTGGCTCTGCAGTAACACTGTGAGAGG
>JBBPBX010025962.1:25699-38467 GCA_038048925.1 Garcialebias charrua
TTAGTGTAAAATACTTCCACACAACGGACATGTTGAGATGAAAAGTTGGTTAGCCGTTAGCCACAGTGCTGCTCTCAGTCCTCATGTATTTACTCACATTTTAGCTGGCTTCAAACTATGAAATGAAATTCCTTCAGAAAATCCATTCCATAGTTTGATTCCCTGCCTTGCAGAGCAGCCGGCAGGGAATCACATGTGGAGATGTTTCAGCAGACATAGACATTCATCATGGATCGGAAATCTCTGCAGATTGTATCGGAAAAATCCGGTAGGTAAATTATGCTGGTATAGGAGGCCGAGACCAATACTGATACCGGATCAGCCCAATCCTTAATTAAAACACAATTAGTTCATCTGCATTAGAAATCTGTTAATTAACCAAGTAACTAACTGATTAAATAAAAATTATCTCAGGAATTACATGAACAACATTTCATGGGGTCTGACTGTTTGAAAAAACAAGTTGAACAGTTGGTTCTCTCCACATATTGCACAACCACTGAACCAGTATTTTAGAACCAACATCTATAGTCCAAATTATGATCTAAGGTTTAATTAGTTTGTTTTTAAAGTATTCTTGAGAAATTAGGAGCAAATCATAGATTAGGAACTTGTTCAAAAATTGTTACAGAATATATTTTACAAAATCAAAAGTAATTGTATTTGGGTGTTAAAACACCAGTTGCATCTCATGGACTATAATAATTATTTTAATATTTTCTGGTAGAAAGTTTCCACTCCAGTGTGGGCTCTCATGTGTCTGTTTAAACTTGTCTTCTGACTAAATCTTTGTCCACAAAGTTCACATGGAAACGGCTTGTCTCCTGTGTGGACTCTCATGTGTGAGTTTAAATTTGTCTTATGACTAAATCTTTGTCCACAAAGTTCACATGGAAACGGCTTGTCTCCTGTGTGAACTCTCATGTGTGAGTTTAAACTTGACTTCTGACTAAATCTTTGTCCACAAAGTTCACAAGGAAACGGCTTGTCTCCTGTGTGGACTCTCATGTGCGAGTTTAAATTTGCCTCATGACTAAATCTATGTCCACAAAGATCACAAGGAAATGGCTTGTCTCCTGTGTGGACTCGCATGTGTGAGTTTAAACTTGTCTTCTGACTAAATCTTTGTCCACAAAGTTGACAAGGAAATGGCTTGTCTCCTGTGTGGACTCTCATGTGTGAGTTTAAACTTGTCTTCTGACTAAATCTTTGTCCACAAAGTTGACAAGGAAATGGCTTGTCTCCTGTGTGGACTCTCATGTGCGTGTTTAAATGTGTCTTATGACTAAATCTATGGCCACAAAGATCACAAGGAAATGGCTTGTCTCCAGTGTGGACTCTCATGTGTTTGTTTAAACTTGCCTTCTGACTAAATCTTTGTCCACAAAGTTCACAAGGAAACGGCTTGTCTCCTGTTGTAGCACACCCGAGACTCAAATTCCCTACATGTATTAATTTAAGATGAAGAGGGCGGAGGTGTGTGGTGAGGGATGGAGAGAAAATATCTGCAGGAACAGTGCTCCCACAGCGAGTCAGCTCCCCCGCTGACCCAATTCACTTTATGGATCTGAGTCAATCTAATAAGTCACTAAGTAACCTGGTTCACTTTATGGATCTGGGTCAATCTAACGAATCATTAAAGTAACACGGTTCACTTTATGGATCTGGGTCAATCTAAGGAATCATTAAAGTAACACGGTTCACTTTATGGATGTGGGTCAATCTAATGAGTCACTAAAGTAACATGGTTCACTTTATGGATCTGGGTCAATCTAATGAGTCACTAAAGTAACATGGTTCACTTTATGGATCTGGGTCAATCTAATGAGTCACTAAAGTAACCCGGTTCACTTTATGGATCTGGGTCAATCTAATGAGTCACTAAAGTAACCCGGTTCACTTTATGGATCTGGGTCAATCTAATGAGTCACTAAAGTAACCCGGTTCACTTTATGGATCTGGGTCAATCTAATGAGTCACTAAAGTAACCCGGTTCACTTTATGGATCTGAGTCAATCTAATGAGTCACTAAAGTAACCCGGTTCACTTTATGGATCTGAGTCAATCTAATGAGTCACTAAAGTAACCCGGTTCACTTTATGGATCTGGGTCAAGTCTAATGAGTCACTAAAGTAACCCGGTTCACTTTATGGATCTGAGTCAATCTAATGAGTCACTAAAGTAACCCGGTTCACTTTATGGATCTGGGTCAATCTAATGAGTCACTAAAGTAACCCGGTTCACTTTATGGATCTGGGTCAATCTAATGAGTCACTAAAGTAACCCGGTTCACTTTATGGATCTGGGTCAATCTAATGAGTCACTAAAGTAACCCGGTTCACTTTATGGATCTGGGTCAATCTAATGAGTCACTAAAGTAACATGGTTCACTTTATGGATCTGGGTCAATCTAATGAGTCACTAAAGTAACATGGTTCACTTTGTGGATCTGGGTCAATCTAATGAGTCACTAAAGTAACCCGGTTAACTTTATGGATCTGGGTCAATCTAATGAGTCACTAAAGTAACCCAGTTCACTTTATGGATCTGAGTCAATCTAATGAGTCACTAAATTAACCTGGTTCACTTTGTAACAATATAGGAGTTATTAGTCAGTTTACTGACTTACCTATAGTTTAGACGTGCAGGTATGAGCAGACTTTTATCTGCACAAACTTGCCACCAAGTTCACGGGGTCTCAACTTTTTCAGAATAAATCAACAAATCTAACGATGTGATTAGCCAGAAATGTAATTTCACACTTAGACTTCAATTTATGTTGGTCTACCAAAAAATAGACCTTTTATTGAAACTATCACAAGAATTACATTAAACATTTGTATCGATATTAGCTCTGATTTAATAACTACGTTGACAAGAATTCAAATTAAAACAAACAGACAGTTGGACCTTTCTGTTGGCACATTACTTAAAGTTTACCATGATGAAAACAAACATAAGGAGGAGTTTAAGGAGGAAAGATAAAAGATTGAAATGAAATGGTTGAATCTTATCTTGAGATGTTAACCAGAGATAGCACCCTCTGCTCGGTTTCGGCTGGACGTCCGTCCCGTGATGAAACACTTTTACCTTCGTGAAGATGATCCTGTCTCAACTCCGGTAAATTAGTCAAGCCAGACGCGCAGGCTGCTGCGTTTTACAGGCGACCACTTTCATCTTGCCACGGTCTCGAGACCGTCTGCGTCGGCCTCCCAGAGTGATGCCTGGTTCTGGTTTTGTTCAAGATAACTTCAGAAAGAGTGTCACCATTTGGAGCTGTGACACTCGAAGGGGTTCACAGCTGACGTGCTGTTTGAACCTTTGCTGGAGACGTGGGTCGAGTTGGCACAATGACCGGGCGTCTCCAGCTTTCCCAAAGGAGAGCAACCAGTTGGCAGTTAGTTGTCTTCCAAAAACTAAAGGCAAATGCAGGAAGTGCCCATTTATAGGGAGGCGGGATCTGAACCACCTCCTGAATAACTATTGGCTGGTTATAACAAAATAAAAGATGGAAGTTTAATTCCATAGGCAGAAAGTCTCTTGACGGACACCAGGAAAACTGTTTACATAACTCGGCCAGATGGCCTGCCTGTGAGCACAGAAAATGTTATGTCTAACTTCATAGACAAAACAGAGAAGGAAGCTGAACAGCTAACAGTTTACCCTGAACTGTGTCTTAGAATCAAAGCCTGCTCGCTTTTGCAGACATAAAACCAGCAGAAGGTCAAAACTCATGAAAGTAACAGATCATCATTAAAAATGACAAAAATATACTGTAGATCAATTCTGAATTAACACACATTAAAGAGAAAGTTCAATCTGATTAATTAGTGTCCATTAATTCATAATAATTGTAAAAATATATAAGTGTCCATCTGTCTCCTTGAGGGCTTCAAGAAGGTGTAACACTTAGAGTTTCAGAGAGATGTGGAGAGGTGTACTTGAAGGTCAAGACAAAGGCCTATATCACTACAGTCCCCCTTTTTGGAAGTCATCGCCTGTCCTTGGGGATGAGTTCCAACACGAAACGATACCACCGAATGTCTCTGACCTTTATGTAATCCAGCAAGTGGAAAAAAAAAATTTCAAAAATATACTCCCATAATGTTTTTGGAAATTCCATACTGTTCGTAGGTAATCCCATTGCGGCAAGCTTTTAATCCTTTGGAAAACATAGTCTGTTAACCCATGGAGAACTGAGTCTGTGATCCCTTGGAAAACAAAGTCTTATAATCCACAACGGTAAATCCACAACGATGGGGGTTATTGATTTCATCAGCAAGAATGGTTTTAATCAGCATGTAGAGGGGATCCCTCGATTGAAGCAGAGGAGGCGGGCCTTGGATGAAGGTTGAAGACCAACGTTGGATCAGCAGGTCCCCACATCGAAGGTTGCAGGCTGGATGGCTTCCAGTCGGTGCCACCCTGGTTCAATGTGTCATGCAATTATGTGGTTTTAGGTGGGCTTATGATTGGGATTCTACATTAAGCCTTACCTATATGCACCTGGTATGTAAGCTATCATGGATTAGATCAGCTAAAATTACCAATTAAGGGGTGGATCAATGCTGTAAAAATCAGATATAGGGATCTATACCTATAGAAATGTGGAGGGCTTCTGTAACGAATGCCTCTTCATTCAAACTAATCCTCCATTCATTAATTAGTTTAGGTTAAACTAAAATGAAAAAATGAAACTAGTTTGGTCTGAATGTCTGTTGTCTTTTAGACGAACGACGCAAGATTTGGTAATCCCTATGAATTTTGAAGTCTATGGCGAGACTCATCAAAATGAATAGATCTAGAATAGAAACGATCGAATCGGTTCTACCTAAATGATTGGGAGATCAGTGTAGATTATAGTACCTTAAGTAGTATTAATCTACTATGACTCATCAAAGATTGAGATCTTTAACAAAATGAACAGCATGTTGGCATAGTTAAAATCCATTTAAGTCTTCAACTTATCAACAATCAAAACCTCTTTTGGCTGGGAGTGTTCAGAAAACAATAACAACTTCAATAACAACAAAAGTAGCAATCAAGCAACTAAAAACAACGTTTCACTACAACAAACTCACTCTGGTCGTCAGACTCCAACGTCACACACAAGAAAAACAGTTCTTAGCTTTATAACCGATGTCAATTAAATCCTGCAGATTTAAACGGTTGTTAAGGTTAGTTTTTGTTGTGGGTTTTATGCTTAGCGTTTCTAAGTTCTAGTTGGAACGGTTTCTTTTCGCAACTAGAATAGTTTAAACTGTTTAGTTTATTTACTATCCTGTGCTTGGACGACCTTCTTTTCCCATGAAGTCTGTGAGTTTGCGAGATCTTTGTCGTTTGTGGGGTTATTGAAATCTTTGTCCTTGACATGGGCATGGCCTAACATCACCCCCCTGTGGTCATGAGGGACCAAGCACACGGGTGTGGACGTCCGTCAGGATAAGTGGGAAAATCCCCTGTCATTCTACGACAGGCTAATCTCGGTCTACTCCGGGGGCAAACCTGTCCCTGGTTTAGAGGACAATATGGAGTTTAAACGTCTTTTCATTATGAATCTTATGCCTTTTCAAATGAAATGTGTTCATTTCAAGGTTGATTGCGAAAAAGATTCCATGGAAGTGATAAGACGATATGCTGCGTCAGTTTTTGAGGCCGAAATACAACCTAGGATACCATCAGAGGTTTGTACAGGTCAAAAGGTCACATCCCACTCGCAGACATTAGAAGAGGTTCCCTCTCCTTCAGAGTGCAACAGTGAACAGGTCCCTCATGATAACAAACAACAGGTCAGTTCCAGCTGGACCAGTGACTCAGATCGGTTCACAGGAGGTTCTTCTGCCCCTCAGGTTAAAAACCTTGAGATGAGCAGGGAACCACACGAAGTAGGTGTTCGCTCTCTAGATGAACACAGATGGTTCGGATCGAACCAACAGAGTTCTCTCATGGATCTCACAATGGGTGAGATTCGAAGGCGGTTGCATGGACACTGTGAACCATTGAAAAATGGTCTGTCCCGACATGTACCCACGAGAGGCGGCCCTCCTGCCCCTGCCCCTCGAACTGCACAGTTTGAGACATGCAATGAGTCACACATGCTCCAGATTATGGGAGCGGCGCCTCCGCGCGAGGACGTGACTGAGGTTGTGAGTTGTTTGTCAAATGATTTGAATGTTACAGTGGTTGACCAAGCTGACACAACGTGTGACGTTGTCCTTGATGATAACACAAACGACGTTGTTCAACCTGACGAAGCGACGCGCAGCACTGCCTTTTGCAGCAACTCAGTGCACACAGTTGACAACAACAACGTCAACACTGACATAAATACTGACAGCAAACAAATTGCTGAGAATCCACATCCTGAAGGTCATGAGGCAGACAGCCATCATGATGCTGACAGCGACGACGATTACACAGACAGAGTCACACGTACACAGACACGTGTGGAAAAACCTGAACGGTTTCTGTGTCACTTTGTAAGAAGGGGTAAAGCTAAGAGAGCTTACCTCCCACTCACATTGGAAGGGGTCCTAGAGCAAGAAGCGCTCCTGGTTAGCGGCTCAGACGTGTCTACCATGTCAGCCGAACTGTTTGAGGAGCTAAGGACCGCCGCTAACGATGTTGGCAGGCAAATACCCTTTGTGAAATACACTTATGGTGAGCAACAAGGCCTCGCAAAGACGAGTACAACCCTAATAGCCATGGTTCACATGCAGATTGGCGAAATGTCACTATACCATCCGGTATATGTGTCTGAACTTGACTCACTCCAGACTCCATTTGTGGTTGGCCAAGATTTTATAAATCGCTTTGAAGCGATTATAAATTATGGCAATCAGACAATGTGGACCACAGTGAGCAGTCCACTGCCAATCGTGGTACCTCCCCAAGGTCAGGACACTGACTGTCTAACAACAGGTACCGCTGAGGTCACATGGGATTCCCCAACCGAGACCACAGACCCGGTAAGTGAACCTTCAACTACAGGTGAGACAGAGGAGACTCAACAGTTGGACCAGACTCTGGACCAACACGAGAACCTCCTCTGCGAGCTGACACCTTCAGCACTCACTGACCACTTCCTACCACAGGTAGAAGAGGGTGTGGAGACCCAAGGGTCCCACACCGATGACGCTGTACTGTCCTGTGGGACAGGTAATTCGGCAGACAACCAAGCTTTCAGTGAGGTCTTGGTTCAAGGACATCTGAGCCCACAAGGTGACAGTCTACAACACTCTGACAGTCACTTGGACTTCATTGTTACTGATTTTGAGGACCCCTCCTTAAACAAAAAGGGGGTGAACCCACACTTCCTACCACAGGTAGAGGACGGTGTAGAGGTCCAAGGATCATGCACCGAGAACGCTGTGCTGTCCTCTGGGACAGGTAATTCAGTTATCATCCAAGCTTTCAGTGAAGTCTTGGTTCAAGGACATCTGAGCCCACAAGGTGACAGTCTACAACACGCTGACAGTCACTTGGACTTCATGGTTACAGATTTTGAGGACCCCTCCTTAAACAAAAGGGGGGCAGACTCACACTTCCTACCACAGGTAGAAGACGGTGTAAAGATCCAAGGATCACACACCGAGGACGCTGTGCTGTCCTGTGGGACAGGTAATTCGGCAAACAGCCAAGCTTTCAGTGAAGTCTTGGTTCAAGGACATCTGAGCCCACAAGGTGACAGTCTACAACACTCTGACAGTCACTTGGACTTCATTGTTACTGATTTTGAGGACCCCTCCTTAAACGAAAGGGGGGCAGACTCACACTTCCTACCACGGGTAGAGGATGGTGTAGAGGTCCAAGGATCACGCACCGAGAACGCTGTGCTGTCCTCTGGGACAGGTAATTCAGTTGTTAGCCAAGTTTTCGATGAAACCTTGGTTCAAGAGCATTTGAATCTAGAACTGCTCAGAGATGACATAGTTCTTACAGACTCAAAGAGCACCTCTTCTTTCATGAAGTGGGAAGATATACATCACAACGACAGAGACACGCCTGCGATGGCGCCGACTGTTGTGACACACCTGCATTACGCAGAAAGAGGTAAACGTACAGAGGTACGTTGGCCGAAACCTATAAGGTTCCTGTACAAGGTTCCCCATAAACTGCGCGAACAGCTTAAACTAAACAAAGGCATCCTAACTCGTGCCCATGGACGGACGTCCACACCCGTGTGCTTGGTCCCTCATCATCATCATCATCATCAACTTTATTTGTAAAGCGCTTTAACACAGCCACAGCTGAAACAAAGCGCTGACCACCAAACTAATACACAGTGAACTAAAATTTCACTTTAAAATACAATAAAACGACAAGATAAACAGATAAAATCAATAAACATGAAGTAAAATCAAGTCTCAGTTGGGTTGAAGGCCAATGAGTATAGATGCGTTTTTAAACGTGTTTTAAAAATGGACAGTGAGGGAGCTTGTCGAATGTGTAAAGGCAGAGCATTCCATAACTCGGGGCCACCAACAGAGAAGGCCCTGTCTCCTCGAAGCTTCCTCTTACTCCGTGGAATGACCAGGAGCAGCTGGTCAGCAGACCTGAGTGACCGGGATGGAGTGTAATGGTGTAGAAGCTCTGCCAAATAAGGGGGGGCAAGGTTGTTTAAAACCTTAAAAACAAACAAGAGAATTTTAAAATGAACTCTAAAATACACGGGCAGCCAGTGGAGAGAAGCCAGGACAGGTGTGATGTGCTCTCTTTTACGTGTTCCGGTTAAAAGACGTGCAGCAGCATTTTGCACCAGCTGCAGACGTGCAAGTGAGGACTGGCTGACTCCAAGATAAAGAGAATTACAGTAATCCAGCCGTGATGAAATGAAGGCATGAATTACTGTTTCTAACTGTTGCCGTGAGAGAATAGATTTTACCTTTGCTATTTTTCTCAGGTGATAAAAACCAGATTTTACAGTGGCCCTTATTTGACTCTCGAGCTTAAAATCACTGTCCATCTTAAAACCAAGGTTTGTAATGGTAGATTTTACATAAATTGTCAGGGGGTCTAAATCAACTGGAGGGCTCGAACAAGCTCCACTAGGTCCAAAAACAAGTACCTCAGTCTTTTTTTCATTAAAATGCAGGAAGTTTAGGGCCATCCAAGCTTTAAGATCCTCGAGACACGATAAAAGAGGTTTAATGGACCAGGCATCAACCCGCTTCAAAGGCACATAGATTTGGCATGACCACAGGGGGGTGATGTTAGGCCATGCCCATGTCAAGGACAAAGATTTCAATAACCCCACAAACGACAAAGATCTCGCAAACTCAAAGACTTCATGGGAAAAGAAGGTCGTCCAAGCACAGGATAGTAAATAAACTAAACAGTTTAAACTATTCTAGTTGCGAAAAGAAACCGTTCCAACTAGAACTTAGAAACGCTAAGCATAAAACCCACAACAAAAACTAACCTTAACAACCGTTTAAATCTGCAGGATTTAATTGACATCGGTTATAAAGCTAAGAACTGTTTTTCTTGTGTGTGACACGTTGGAATCTGACGACCAGAGTGAGTTTGTTGTAGTGAAACGTTGTTTTTAGTTGCTTAATTGCTACTTTTGTGTTATTGAAGTTGTTATTGTTTTCTGAACACTCCCAGCCAAAAGAGGTTTTGATTGTTGATAAGTTGAAAACTTAAATGGATTTTAACTATGCCAACATGCTGTTCATTTTGTCAAAGATCTCAATCTTTGATGAGTCATAGTAGATTAATACTACTTAAGGTACTATAATCTACACTGATCTCCCAATCATTTATGTAGAACCGATGCGATCGTTTCTATTCTAGATCTATTCATTTTGATGAGTCTCGCCATAGACTTCAAAATTTTTAGGGATTACCAAATCTTGCGTCGTTCGTCTAAAAGACAACAGACATTTAGACCAAACTAGTTTTCATTTTTGTATTTTAGTTTAACCTAAACTAAATAATGAATGGAGGAATAGTTTGAAAGAAGAGGCCTTCGTTACAGAAGCCCTCCACATTTCTATAGGTATAGATCCCTATTTCTGATTTTTACAGCATTGATCCACCCCTTAATTGGTAATTGTAGCTGATCTAATCCATGATAGCTTACATACCAGGTGCATATAGGTAAGGCTTAATGTAGAATCCCTATCATAAGCCCACCTAAAACCACATAATTGCATGACACATTGAACCAGGGTGGCACCGACTGGAAGCCATCCAGCCTGCAACCTTCGATGTGGGGACCTGCTGATCCAACGTTGGTCTTCAACCTTCATCCAAGGCCCGCCTCCTCTGCTTCAATCGAGGGATCCCCTCTACATGCTGATTAACACCCATTCTTGCTGATGAAATCAATAACCCCCATCGTTGTGGATTTACCGTTGTGGATTATAAGACTTTGTTTTCCAAGGGATCACAGACTCAGTTCTCCATGGGTTAACAGACTATGTTTTCCAAAGGATTAAAAGCTTGCCGCAATGGGATTACCTACGAACAGTATGGAATTTCCAAAAACATTATGGGAGTATAATTTTGAACTTTTTGATTTTTCTTTTTCCATTTGCTGGATTACATAGAGGTCAGAGACATTCGGTGGTATCCTTTCGTGTTGGAACTCATCCCCAAGGACAGGCGATGACTTCCAAAAAGGGGGACTGTAGTGATATAGGCCTCTGTCTTGACCTTCAAGTACACCTCTCCACATCTCTCTGAAACTCTAAGTGTTACACCTTCTTGAAGCTCTCAAGGAGACAGATGGACACTTATATATTTTAACAATTATTATGAATTAATGGACACTAATTAATCAGATTGAACTTTCTCTTTAATGTGTGTTAATTCAGAATTGATCTACAGTATATTTTTGTCATTTTTAATGATGATCTGTTACTTTCATGAGCTTTGGCCTTCTACTGGTTTTATTTCTGCAAAGCAAGCAAGACTCTGTCGCTAAGGCAGAAGTCAGGGTAAGAGCTGTTCTCTTGCAGCCTTCTCTGTTTTGTCTATGAAGTTAGCCATAACATTTTCTGTGCTTGCAAGCAGGCCACCTGGCTGTTTATGTAAACAGTTTTCCTGTTGTCCGTCAAGAGACTTTCTACCTATGAAATTAAACTTCCATCTTTTATTTTGTGAAACCAGCCTGTAGCCATTAAGAAGGTGGGTCAGACCCCACCTCCCCTATATAATGGGCACTTCCTATTTGGAAGTTAGTTTTTGGAAGACAACTAACTGCCAACTGGTTGCTCTCCTTTGGGAAAAGCTGGAGACGTCCGGTCATGTGTCAACGACCCACGTCTCAGCTGGAGTTACAGTAAAGCTTACTGTAATTCACTCACTCATCTTCTGGAAGAATTTGTTTTCTAAAGTTTTATTTTGAAAGCCAGCCTGTGCGCCTGACCGTTGTTTCCTGCCGAGGGAGGCGAGTTCCTCGTATCGTGAATCAGCCACACACGCTGAAGTCAAACTGGACGGCCACTGGACAAACCCATCCACGTGTGTGTCCACAAACTTCTCCACTCTTGTCTCCAAGAGACGAACCTCCAACAGGTAACAAGCCGTGGTGTGTTTGAACGTGCGGGAGCCCAGCCAGTCTGCTCGTGTGGGGGAAACGGTGTCACCCAGTCTGGTTCAAAGTAAACAACTTTAGCTTAACTTAGCTCCAGAACTCCTTCCTCCTATTTCTTATTTTTCATAAGCTATTTAATCTGTCAAGTAAATGTGCCAACAGTTAAGTTCCTAATTGTCTGTTTGTTTTAATTTGAATTCTTGTCAACGTAGTTATTAAATCAGAGCTAATATCGATACAAATGTTTAATGTAATTCTTGTGATAGTTTCAATAAAAGGTCTATTTTTTGGTAGACCAATATAAGTTGAGTCTAAGCGTGAAATTACATTTCTGATTAATCACAGTAAAAACAATTTAGTATCGGAAAAAGGAAGAACTCGCACTTTGGTGGCAGTTTGTGCAAGATTAAAGTCTGCTAAACTGCGCATCCAATAATGGTGGCTCAGTAAGTGTTTAAATACCTTACTATACATCATTATTATTCAATTACACAATTACAGTAATTAATAAAAATAAAACAATTATCAGCATTTATATTTGAATGCCAGGAAACGCCTTGTATCTGTGACTTTCCTGCCGTCCATTGATTACGGTGACATTCTCTACATGAATGCTCCTACAAGCACCCTGCGGATGTTGGATGTTGTCTATCATGGTGCACTAATTCATAACTGGCTGTGATTATCGTACCCACCACTGCACCCTGTATTCACTGGTTAATTGGTCACCATTAACTTCACGCAGACTCTTCCACTGGTACATTTTCATCTTTAAATCACTTCTTGGTCTGCTGCCCTCATACATCTCCTACATGTCTTTGCGTGAGTGCAGCTACAGCGTGCACTCTCAGGACATGATCACCTGCAGTGTTCCGTCAGTGAGGACTGAACTTGGAAAAAGGGCCTTCTCCTATTCTGCTCCTGCTTCCTGGAATATCTTACAAAAAGATCTGAAGCTCTCGGCCCTGACCTCTCTAAATGGGTTTCAGAATATGTTGGAATCCTGGCAAAAACCAATGCAGATTTGTTCCTGTTTTTTATTTTGTACATCTACCTTATACTGTTTTTGCTAGTTTTTGCTACTTTTTCTTTTGTTTATTGTTTAATGTATTTGTATTTGTATCATTGCTGTTCATCATTCTTTAGTTTGTAGCAGGTCGATTTCGTAAATGAACCCTCGAGGCTCAATAAGATTTACCTGACTAAATAAAGGTTGAATGAAT